>JAVQMG010000076.1:1617500-1827500 GCA_032878915.1 Castanopsis chinensis | reverse complement strand
GATAATTATTTTTGTAAATTTGTTCTATTGTATGTGTGTTTTTCTATTACTACTCTTAAATTCCAGGTTGTTTTGCTTTCTTACATTTTTTCATATGGATGTTAAAAGTAGTAAAAAAAAAAAAAAGAGTAGGGGAGTTGGATAATTTAGTCCTATTTAGTTGTTCATTTGCACTTGAATTAATTTTATATGTTTGTGAGATATTATTGTTAAATGGGTTTCGTTTATGTTACCTATAATATATATTGGAAATTTTTATTAGTACTAAAATGTTATTTCTTATGTTGTCCTCTTAAAATTTTGTCATATGCATTTTTTCTCTTAGATTAGAAGTGTATTTTTTAATTAACTAATTGCATTGATGAATTTTAAGATGAAAAAGCTAAGGGATATTGTCTAAGTATTTTATTTCAAAAATAAAAAATAAAAAATAAAACTTATGCTTGTGTGACCAGGATGGGGAGGAAAGGGGCAATTAACCCTTATTTTCCAACAATATAGTTAGTAGGCACCAGAATGAAAGAATATATATTAGTAACATCTCAACTCTAAAAGAGTCGATTTTGAACCTATAAATCGAGTTTCTGGGACTCGATTTCCATGCTTTGATCAAATCCGATGTGACATTTTTTCCACGTGGCGCCTACTTGAAAATCGAGTCTTAGAGACTCGATTTATAGGGCAAATAGAGTACTTGTTTCATCAGAGAAGAAATACAGAGAAAACAAAAAAACCCATATCGCAGAAAGAGAGAGAGAGAGAGAGAGAGAAAAAAAAAAACTCAGATCGCGACTTCGCGCAGAGGGGCCGCGTGGCCTGGGTCGCGGGACCCAGGCCGTCGCCGCCTTGGTTTTGCTCGCCGTGGTTTTGCTTACGATCATTATTTTTTTGGTATTTCTGGACTTGTACATGTGAGGGTTGGATTTAATTTCTTTTTGACTTGTAAATCGAGTCTCTAAGACTCGATTTCCAAATGGCAGCCACGTCGAAAGACTGCCACATCAGACCAAATCATGCCATGAAAATCGACACTCAAATAGTCGATTTATAGCCCAAAATTGACTTTTTGAAAATCGAGATGTTAGTAAAAAATATAGTTTCAAAACGGTGACTACTAACTATATTGTTAAGAATTTGGGGTTAATTGCGCATTTCCTCCCCAGGATTGTGAGTTGTGATTAATAAACAACTTTTTTTTTTTTTTTTTTTGTCTATTAGTAAAAAGAAATTTATCTTTCACTTTTCTCCCAACCAAAATCAACGAAAGAAAACTAAATTCCTTTTTATCGAAGAAGTGTGGGTTTCTCTGTTTTCCTCTTCAACCAACTGTCCCTCTCTCTCTCTCTCTCTCTCTCTCTCTCTCTCTCTTCATCTCATCGACCTTGACAAAGTCATCCATCCGCATCCTCAAGGTCCTCTCTCTTCTCTTATTCAATACTCTTTGTGAATGCTCTGTTTTTATTTTATTTTTATTTTTTTAATATTAAATTTATATTTGGTTTGTGTTAAATTTGTGTTTGAGTGATGAGAAAACAGTGGAAAAGGGGGAGAAAAGTAAAATTTATTTCTGGGTTTTTTGTGTTTTCCTGTTTTATGTCTGAATTTTTCCTCTTGTAGTAGTAGCTTGTTTCTTGATTTTTGTGTGGAAATCATAATTTTTAGACAACTAAGCCTCTTGATTTCTCTCAAAGAGGTATAGTTGTTAGTTTGAATTGGTATAATTGATGTCAAAAAGAGGCTTTCTATGAATGTTCTATTCTCCCAGCTCTCATTTTCAGTGCTTTATTCCTAGAAGATGCCAGGATGAGAGAGTTAGCCCTGTTTCTCCAAAAGAATAAAAATTTTCTTGGGTGTTTTTTCTTTCTTTTTATTTATTTATTTTTTTATAAATAAATTTGATAACTTCCAGTCTTACTTTTGAGTGTAAAAAAAGAAGAAGATTTTTTGACTTGAACCATAACAGCTAAACAACCAATTACATAGGGAAGGGTATATCCTGTTAAAAATAATTTTCATTTGTTGTTTTGCCAGTTGATTGAAAAATAATCAGTCCGTTTCTCAAAAAAAAAAGAAGAAAAATAATCAGTCCGGGATAGTAAGGGAAGGTAGAGTCACCCTAATCAAAAGCACCCTTTCTAATTTACCCACTTATTTTCTATCTTTATTTCCTATACCTGCTAGTGTGGCTAACCAAATTGAGAGGCTTCAGCGGAATTTCTTATGGGGTAGTTTTGGAGATAAACCTAAAATTCACTTGGTTAAATGGACTACTGTTTGTGCTCCTATTTCTTCAGGTGGTTTAGGGATAAAGAAGATAAGACTTTTCAACGAAGCTTTACTTGGGAAGTGGTTATGGAGATTTGGGATTGAAAGAAATGCCCTTTGGAGACGAGTGATAGAGATGAAATATGGATGTGTAGGGGGGGGCTGGTGTACCAGATCTGTGAATGGTCCTTATGGTGTTGGTTTATGGAGAAATATTAGTCATGGATGGCCTTCTTTCTCACGTCATATTCTGTATGATATTGGTGATGGGTCTAGGGTGAAGTTTTGGCAAGATCGATGGTGTGGAGAGACATCTCTTGCTGTTAGATATCCTGACTTGTTCAAATTTTGCAGGAACAAAGATGCCAATGTAGCTGAGTTGATGAAGTTTTCCAATGGTGTCCTCTTTTGGGATGTGAGATTCTTTAGGGGTGTGCATGCTCGGGAACTAGAGGCTATGTCAGACTTCATGGAAACCATATATGGTTCTCCTATAAGGGGGTTTGGTGAGGATAAAATGTGTTGGATACCTAGCAAAAATAAGGGATTCATGGTTAGTGATTATTACAGAATTCTAGTTGGCAACACTATCTATGGTTTTCCTTGGAAAAGTATTTGGAAGCAGAAGATTCCCTCTAGAGTAGCTTTCTTTGTTTGGACTGCTGCCTTAAACAAATGCTTGACGATTGATAATTTACGAAAAAGGAAGATGTGGATTTTGGATTGGTGCTACATGTGTAAAAGTAATGGTGAATCGGTTGACCATCTATTCCTACATTGTCCTATTGCTATGGATCTATGGTCTATGGTCTTGGGTCTATTTGGAGTAATTTGGGTTATGCCGCACACTGTTTTGGGGCTGCTAGGATGTTGGCAAGGCAGTTTTGGTCGTCTTCGGAATGGTTTTATTTGGTCCATCATACCCCATTGCTTAATGTGGTGTCTTTGGAGGGAGAGAAATAGTAGATGTTTCGAAGATATTGAGAGATCTATTCCGGAACTCAAGCTATTCTTTTTTAGAACTTTGCAGGATTGGTTGTTTGCTTTGCAAAAACAATCATTCCTTTCTTTTATTGATTTTTTAGACTCTTGCAATTTTTGTATTTGATTTCTTGACCCCTTGTACACTCCCTGTGTACTAGGGTGTTCATTCTTATATCAATAAAGCTTATTACTTATCAAAAAAAAAAAAAAAAAAGTAAAGGTTGGAGGGCCAAGTTGTTTCAAGCAGCTTTTGAAGTAAGTTATCACTTTACCAACATATTTCCGATGGGTTCAATGAGTACTCAAGAAGCCTCATTGTTGCCATCATCATTCTAGTGCTGTTTTTGTTCTTTGTGTCATTGTACCCAAAAAAACAAAAATGTTTATTTATATGAATCATTGTCATTCTCTCAGAGCATTTATATTTTTAAATAATACAAAGAATATATTTTAGGAATTGAGTTTGTCCCGCTGAACCCATGAGTTCCTAGCTTAAAAGTTCCTTGCTGTTGATGCAACTCTCTGATACACATCTAAACCTTTTGGATTGCAGTGTTTTGCACTCAGAACATCTTGATCGAACTTGGAAGAAATATGCCTCCATCAGAAACAACCTTGAAACAAGTCTCTTCTTCACTGTTTCCATTCTATTTCTTTTGCATTTGATGCCAAGGTATGTCTTTTTTTAAGTTGCATTGTTTCATTTGCATCTTTGGATGCTGGTTCGTTGGATTGGATACCAACCTAATTTGTATATAAACTAACACAAAGAAAATGCAGAATTGATGAAAGAAATTAATCATGTGATTTGTTGCTAAACTCTATGTCTCTTAAGGGTAAAAGTTGTTTGCCAAAATTATTCTATAAAAAAATCGATGAAGTTGTAGAAGGCAGCGGACAAGTAAAATATTAATAGCTAGTAATCATACAAAGATTTGGATTTGGGCCTAAAATGTATTGTTAAAATGAAAGCAACAGGTTACAGACCCAATGGAACCTCCTTCCACATAATTACAACATGGAAGATGAGGTCTTCCAATTGTTAGACAAATTATAAAAATAAGCCTTTACATTTTCATCACTTCATTGCATAATCTATCTCTATCGCTCAGATAATGAAGTCACTCATACTTCTTGATGGATTTAAATTTTTAGTTCTAATCCATTGTTGGAGGCTGTATCATTTAATTTTGTTATAATATGTGAGTATTAGGATTTTGGTCCATTTGTCTGTACTAGTCACCGGGATGGAATCAGCCTCTCCAAAAAAAAAAAAAAAAAGAAAAAGAAAAAAAGGAGTAAAGCTGCCTACCAATCTCCTCTTACAGACCCCACGAAAGTGGGAGCTTTGTGGATTGGGGACATTTTTTTTAGTCTGTTACTAGTCAGCACCAATTCTGAAACTTCAAACTTCAGTAGGCATGGCCATATGCTTATGCCATCCTCAATTTCATAGAGCAGAAAGTTTTGAAATGGATTTGAATTTGCCGATAGTCGTAGGTTCAAGGTCCTTCGAACATACCATTACATTTTAAATGCTTTCTTTTTTATATTGTTGTTGATAGATTGTCTCAAATTTCATAATCTTGTAACAATGTTGGGATTTTAAGTAGATTTCAGATATGACATGTAGTTTTCTATGAATGATCTCATCTCCATTATGATTGGAATTGGTGGACAACATATCTTAATCTAAAGAGTGCATGGAAAGGAGGATTAATGTTACCTTCTAGGTTGATCAATCAGTGGATTTAGCACTTTGGAATGAATTAGGGAGGTCTCTAATCGGGTGGCAACAACAATGTATTTTGTTAGAACCTATTTGTTGTAATGTTGTTAATAAAGCTCTTTTGTTTTGTCTCCTTACTTGGGCATGCTATTTGTAGCTTTGACTATGAGTGAATTGTGTCTTTGCTATTGATTGTTGGACTGCAGTGGTGATTGAATAACTGAATGAGTAGAACTGAGCTAAGTTATTGTGCGAAATCCTACTAACAAGGGTTCATTCTATCACTTAGAGTTGGACTCAACCTATGTCATGTTGGAATACTTTCTAGCTTGCAAAAGTATACCAATGTTTTCTCCCGTAGATTAATGCAACTAATTATGTTTAAAATTCAACTGAATTATGTTTGGTGTCTTTGGAAGTGGGTTTAATCGTTTTCTTTATCAAAGTTTATTGGATTTTTATAATAATTGATAACGAGACCCTATGATTTAATAGTTTTCTGACCAATACAAGATGACATATCATCTTATACTAAAAACTAAAATCCTGAATCAATTCCCATTGCCTTGAAATTGCCATAAGATGTAAGCAAATACACCATAAACATATCAAAAATATTCAAACCGCTCCTTTCCGGATGGTATCCCTTCTGGTTTTATCTTTTTGCCAACTTTTTTGCTATTTTATGTCAAAAAATGTTCACAGCATAAGAAATGATCCCATATCAATTTCAAGTGGTCTTTAAGCATCTCAGCAACCAAACTAACCTCAACCTCCTGTTCCTGAAAATTGAAAGTGGAGTTCATAACACATAAGGAAGAAATAAAGGAAAGAGGAAAAGACACCCATCACATTTTGTATCTATATGCTGTAGTAAGCAACAAAAAACCAGAAGCATAAGCAATTTTGAAGTGTAGATGATTGCCCAAATTTAACAAAAAAGATGCACAGCATAGACAGTCTGTACCGTCAAATTAAATCATCACATTAGGTGGTAGTAAAATCAGATGTATATTAATCTGTCCAGATTAAACCCCATATTATGACACAAGAAGCAACAGTCAATATGTAAAATGCCTATAATCCTTTGATGTACAGAAAATGATAACATTTTCCAGCTATTTTTTTTGCTTTTATATTTGTATATATATTTTGGAGAAATGAAAACTATTTATAAAGGAGGATTTGATGAGGTTTTTTTGTTATTTTTATTTTATTTTTTGTAATTATGTTGTAGATAAACTGTGTGGCTTTATGGTTTTGATGTGGGGTTGTAAGGAAGAAGGAAAAAAGGAGAAATATATGCTGTCTAGGTGCTGTATCAACAGTATCCATGAAAGTAGCATGAGACATAGAAGAACAAAAAAATGTTGGTGGGGGTGGGGTGGGGGAGATGGTGAATAACAATAAGCCAATGTGGCTTAGTACTCATAATAATAATAATAATAATAATAATAATAAATTATTCAATAATTTTATTAATCAACTCCGTGTATTCTTCAAGTTATTGAGCATAATTACATATAAGGGGCTCTTTCTTGTACCAATAGAATTAGGACTTCGAGTTTGACTAGTAAACTAAAATCTAATAAGATAATAACTGGTAAAACACTAACTTGGAATCAAAGAAAATAAAACCTAAAATACTTAGGATCTCCTAAAAAATGCTAGTAAACTTAACTAAATCACAAAAAACATTAAATGAATGAATTTATGGATTTGATAGCAAATGACATCTGAGTAATATGATATAGAACACATAATCTAATGATGTGATGGCAAAATTTAATTTGAAGTAAAATTATGGAATGGTCCTTACAAGAAAGAATGTGACAAATGCAGTTAGACATTTGTTCCTCAATTAGATTACATGGACTAAGCTCCTTATTCACTTATAATAAGCATCCGGTTATATACAATACTTCTTGTAATAATGAGACAATGTTTTGCATGGTGAGCTCTTAATTATTTCTGACCTGCTAAAGGTAACTTATCATGCTAGTGAAGATCATAATTCTGACGTTAATTTTGAATTCATTAAGGCTTATATGTTACTTTTATATCCAAAATTTGTCATAAAATTTCAAAAATGCCAAGTGCACCAACATTTTCCTTGATATATTAATGAATATTCTCAAGTTCTTATACATAACTAGCACAAAACGCATAACAATTCAGACTGCAAAAAGCATAGATGAGGCTTGGCATTTAAATATAGTTTTCTTTTTCTCTAGCGAAGAGGAATTTTTTTTAGGATTTGAATGTCCAATTTATAAGCATAAAGTTGTATATGCATATTTCTTTGAGATAGATATAGCCTTGTATTGTCAACTAATATGTTGTTTGTATGTTGAGAGTAAGTAATCCTTGATGTATATCTAATAATATTTTTTCTTAAACAGATTATCTGGCACCATGATTTTTTTTGCTTGAAAGTGTCTCCATGAATATTTGCATCTTTTGCTTAAATTGCTGAAGGTTAGTACTCTTTTTTATCAGAAATGCTTGAGTTCAAATCTAGTTTCCTTTTGGATTAATAGGTAGGATGATTAATATATATTTTGCATTTATAACTCCTAATCAGCATGTTGAGCCCCTGAAAACTTGTGAAGATTGGGCTCCCTCTATGATACAAATTCCTTGAAGACCACATATTAAAGTTAAAAAATCTGTAGAGGTAATCATATTGTACATTTTGTCAATATTCAAGCCACTTGAGATGTCAATTTATTTTGATTAAGCACAAACTTGGAAGTTGGAACCAAATCTGAAATGTTCATTTAAAAGTGGAAGTAATCTATTGATTAGTTGAGACAACTAATTTTTATGCTAGTGTTAAGAACTTGATTTCCAATTTTCATTGGTTGTCTTTGGGTTATACTCTTAAACACAACAATCACCACCCACTCTCTTCCTTCATCCTTAAGGAGCTCTTCCTTGTACCAATGGAATTAGAACTCCTAGTTTGACTTATAAACTAAAAATCTAATAAGATAATAACTGATAAAATACTAACTTGGAATCAAAGAAAATAAAACCTAAAATACTGGATCTCCTATAAAATGCTAGTTAACTTAACTAAATCACAAAAGCATTAAATGTATGAATTTATGGATTTGATAGCAAATTACATCTAAGTCATATGAAATAGAACACATAATCTAATGATGTGATGGCAAAAGTAAATTTATGGAATGGTCCTTACGGGAAAGAATGTAACAAAACAAATCCAGTTAGACATTTGTTCCTCAATTAGATTACATGGACTAAGCTCCTTATTCACTTATAATAAGCATCTTAGTTATATATGTTACTTACTTGTAATATTGAGACAATGTTTTTCAACTTCAGATTTATCTCCCTTGTAGCTTCCCCAATTGAAGTTCTAAAATCATATCGATCAGCATGTCTCACTTTCAGGCTCAATGATGAACTTTTATAATCATTAGCTATTGTGTGCCAAACCTCCACCACACAATATCTACCTCCAGTAGATGCCTTCCCCAAGGGCCATCTCAACCCACCCTTTACATCTTGATCTAGAATTGCAGAATTAATGAGACTTCTAATGCTTTGCATCTCATCATCCTGGAGAGTACATAAATTAGTTTGGTCACAAATTTAAGTCTTACACTCTTAGGAGAAAGAAATGCTATGCTAAAACTATCCCATATGGTAAAGATTAGTCCAATCCCACCCCTGTTGTTGATTTTTTTCTTTTTCTATTTTTCTTTTTTAGTCCAATTGCTTCATACAAAAGAAGATGATAATGTCAGGATCCTTGTAGCTTAGTGCCATTGACTGGTCTCCTTTAAAAGGAGAACTAAGGTTCAAATCCCCCCTCTCCCACTTCTAATAACAATTTATTGTATATATATATATATATATATGTATATATTGATGATGATAATTAATCCTTCCTTCTAAAATATGTAGAGGGAAGAAATTAATATGTTGAATCTTAAATTTTCTTTCATTAAGGATCATAAAATTTTAACCTAAACTTAACTTCAGCATGATAAAAATATGTTTTTTATTTATTTTCACATGTATAAATAGGCATTTGAATGCACACACACATGTACTACGGCTGTAGATGAACCAAGTTATTTATAATTTATTAACAGGTTGAGCTCAATTTGGAAAATATCTTGTTTGTGTTTGTTTATTTAGTAAATGAACCAAGTTCAAGCTTAAGTACTCTCATCTATTAAATAAGTCAGCTCAAACATAATAATGTGTTTGTGAACAAACTTGTGAGTACAATCATTGATTTAAGTATACATAATATTATATGTTCATGTGTGTATGTGTATAATAGTGTACTTATATAATTATATAAAAAAAATTATACTTATACAGACTTGAGATTGGATTGTGTTAGTTTGTAAATAAGTTCATAAGATATGAAGTTATTATTTTTATTACTTATAAAAAAAAGTGAAGTTATTTTTTTTTATTTATTTGTAATATAAATAATCTATTTTGTAGTAAAAGTTATATACAATTAACTCAACCAGTATAATTTTAACTCAAACTAGATTTTTTTAATGCACTCCTCTTGCTCTTACTTACTTGCATCTTCTATTTTGCCATAAAATAAAGGTTGGGAGACAATTAGGCCAGGTTTTGCTTCACCCCCAATCAAAAAGTTTGAGAAAGGAAAAAGAAAAGGTGCCATCCTTATATCTTGTCTATTGTTGTTTTCCCTAGTGTGTGTGTGTGTATATATTTGCTTCTTCTTTTTTTAACATATTTTGAATAATGTTAAAAAAAATTTGAAGGATTACTACTAATTGTTTCATCCTATATAATTGTATAAAGCGTTTGAACACACAACTATTATTATTATTTTTCTATCAAACGCTCAATTTCTCACGTGCAAAGCATGTGATTAAAAGCCTAGTAAATAAATAAACAAATAGAAAATGAGTCAAAATTAAATCTTTAGGTTAGGCGAAACCATTTCCTGACCAAAATGTTCATGTCCAAATCTGTTACCTCATAAAACAAACTCTTTTAAAAGTCAAAACTAAAACTTGATTTATAGAAACCTTCTTCTATTTGCAAATACCAAATTCATGTTCGTCTGGAGGAAACTTTTTGCTGGAAACTCAGGTGGATGTTGGTAAGTTTCTTGCATGAAGAGACATGCACCTATGCATAACAATTAAAAATTATACCACATATTTTCTCCTCCAGAAGTGGGAAATTCAGATGCATAAAAGCTCCAGCATAGAGATTTCTCCAGAAGTAGTTTTCTTTAAGATTTTGGGATGAAAATGACCAATTTTTTTTTTTTTTTTTTAATAATTTTAAATAATGTAAAATAACGTAGATGGCAGCAAATATAGACATGAAACTTACAGTGAGAGCTGTTAAGGTCCTCTTGGTGGATAGCATCAGCCTTAGGTCTAAGTTTTTATCAAGGCACGATATGTCTATGACCATATGACGCAATTGGTGTAGTTCAATCTACAAGAATAGTGACATTTGAACATAAGTCTCAAATCACACAATAAACACTTGGAAGGAAGGTCAAATATACCTAGAAAAAGGGGAAAAAAAAAATCAGAGATTCTTTTTCTTTTTCACCAATGCTAGTCTCCAATCCCTCTCTCGCTCTCTCTCCCCATAATGAATCAAATCCCAAGCGTTAAATAGTTAGAAAATTTCCATTTGTCCAAAAAAAAAGGCAGCAACTAGAAGATACTAAACCTCATCATCTTTTTTACTCTATACTTTTCATGTTTAATTGATGTATTTGTCATGTAAAATTAATAAAACAGAAAGAAAACAAATCATCAGCACCCTAGGTAACAAGTTCAGACCTAAGCATGATTTGAATGCAATGTGCATCAATATTAAGCAGAAAACTTGCCTTACAAATTTGAAGCCTTTTGTCTTCTTTTATCACACTGCATTTGCAAGAAATAGTTGAATCCGGTAGTGTGGCATCAGACAACTATACATAATGAGAAAGTAAATTGGGGAAGTCAGTGGCCAACTAAATCATAAGGCATAATTGTGAATATAATAAGCAGGGGTATTCAGCAAAAGAAATACCTGTACATGGTATAAATCGTTTTCCTCTTCAAAATCAAATTTAATCTTTTTGGCAACTTCTCCCTTAATGTTTTCCATATATGAATTAGGAATATTTGTGTAAAATGATCTCCTCAATTGACTCAATGTAGTTTCTGCAGCCAAACCAACTCTTGTAGTTTCTTCGCTGATTGAAGGGCTCCTACATGAGAAAGTTGTAGCTACTTAACTCTTCCAAGTATATTAAAGGGTTCTCTTATTACAAATTTGATATGTGAAATCTTCAAAGTTACAAAACATCAACATCAATACATTCATTACTTCAAACAATTTAGGACAAAATCTAGGGCATCAAATCTATTAGAGAAGTTGCCAGTGAGCTCTGGCTTAGATGCTCTCGCCATAAGAATCAAGTGAAGGGCCAAGTTCATGGGTTCAAGACCCATTAAGTGCTTATGTTCACTTACCGATAAAAACCAAAAATCAAATAAAGGAAGTGAATACACCTATTTATCACTAACTCCTAGCTAGCAAATACACCTACTAAATAATGGCATTTACAAATCACTATCATTGCATTTATCACTATTGTTTACAAATCACTAGAGATAAAGCTCTAGGCCAGGATGACTTCACTATGGCATATTTCCAATATTTTGGGAAATTGTGGAGAAGGAAGGATTTTTTGAATTTTTTCCAGGAAGTTTATGCCTCTTTACTGTTTTGAAAAACCTTTCAATGCTAAAACCCAAGCAACAAAGAAAATGGGATTTAGATGCATAAGAGATTCTTGTTGAAACGGTTTGCTCAATCATGCGTATAAACTTTTGGGTATTAGCCAATACAGTAAAAACAGAATTGGGAAACCTCGCAATGCTAAAACTCTAATGCCGAAGAATATGGGAGTTAGAAATATAAGATATTTTCAACCAATTAATTTGGTCAATTGTATGTAAAAAATTTTGGCAAAGGTATTAGCCAATAGATTAAAACCATTGTTAGGAAAAATAATGCCCAAGTACCAAATTACTTTTTTGGAAGGGAGATAAAGATTAGAATCAATTCTCATAGCCAATGAATGTCTTGATATTGGAAAAGCCTATGATCATGTGAATTAGAATTGTCTTTTGTACATACTGGACCATTTTTGTTATGGTGAGAAATGGAAGAAATAAATAGCTATCTGTTTCACCACTACTAGATTTTTAGTGCTCCCTACAAGCCTCTTTGACAAATCTAGAGGGTTGAGACAAGGGGTTCTATTTTCTTCATTGTTATTTACCAAGTTATAAAGGGTCTTAGTCATATGCTATTGACAACTATGGAGGAAGGTTTTCTTTTCTTTTCTTTCTCACTGACTGGTTTTAGAGTGGTGGAAGGCTCTAATGAAACTCTTAACAATTTCATCTCTCTTATTTGTTGAGGAAGGCTCTATCTTGATTTGTGAATATTTCGTCTACAATTTTGTGTTTTAAAGTAGTCTGCAGGTTAAAGTGCAACTTGAGTAGGAGTAAACTAGCCCCAATGGGGGTCTTTGAAGATGCAGAGTTGGCTGCTTTGTTGTTTAGTAAGGTAGGGAGCTCTACCTATGAACTATGATGCTATGCCAATGGGTTGTCCTCATAAAGCTACTGTAGTATGGAATTGTTTTAGAAAGGATGAGAAACAATTGGCTTGATCAAAAAATCTGTATTTATCAACGGGTTGCAATGGCAAGTGCCCTCTGTTCAAGTGATGTGCCAAGGGTTGGAATCAGGGAATTAGCCTCACCAAAATTGGAGGTAAGGCTATGTATCAATTACCTCTCAAACCCAGTAAAAGTGGGTTCTTTTATCAAAGAGTGGTTGCTTTACTTAAAAGTACGTTACTCATAGGGCTAATGAAATGAACACCCAGGTATATTTCTTTAATGGGGGGTGAGTTCAATTTAAGTTCCATTTGGTAGATTGCAACTTGGTGTGAATCCCTACAGAATTATGGTGAATTAGAAGCAAGGAAATTAACCATATTTAACCAAGCTCTGTTGGGGTAAGTGCTATGACTGCTTGGTAAGAAGCACGACCATTTTCGGAGACTTTTATGGGTGCAAATTATAGGATGCGTAGGGTCACTGGGTTCAAACTTTAGGGCTGCGTAGAGTGACTGGATTTCTGAAGCTGTTAGAAGGCCTTATATGTGTGTCGTCTTTAGAAAGCTTTGAGGATCATATTTTGGCATGATGGGTGTAGGAGAAATTTCTGCTTATAAATCCTTTATAGTAAGGGATGGTTCGAGGATCTGATTTTGGCACGATGTGGGCGTGGTGAACAGGCCTTAAAAGAATTGTATCGGAAATTGTATTTGATTGCATAGAACAGAGATATATCTGTGCTCTCTTTGTTGAGGTCAAGAGAGAAAAATAGGCTGGCCTCATTAATGGAATCTAAGTTTCATTTAAGAGTTTCATGATTGGAATCCTTAAGCCTATGCAATGTTAGAATCAGTATTGAACACCGATCATAACCCCATTGTAATTCAAACATGGGTATTTTAAATGATATGGTAAGACTAGAAATCTCATGTCTATTTAGGCTAAAAAGTAAAAAGGTAAAGCCAGAAATCTTAGGTCTAGTTAATTTAGAAAAGCCTTAACCTGAAGTCCTGAACCACTAGGATCAAATATGAGAAACACAGGATAATGTAGCAACCAATAGACACAGAACCAGATAAAAAGAGTAGACCATAGTTGATAAATAATGGTGAAGGGCACGTATCTGCATAAGCAAGTCTTCTGCACAATTGCATTAGAAAGAAATTGCCCGTGTTTTATTGACAACTTCTGTTTGTGACCTTGTGCTTTTGCAGTAATAACTTTATATGACAAGATTCAGTAATGTTGAGACAAATATCTAGTAATAAATGACACCAGATATGCCTTTCTTCTTCTTCTTCTTCTTCTTCTTCTTTTTTTTTTTTTTTTGAAAGTTACACAGGCATCCAATGTCTTTAAACTCATGACCTCACTCTCCACCTAGATCTTGCAAGGCGAGGCGGTGCTAAGTAGCAAAACCAGCAACATACTTCATATCATATTGTTACTCTAACTGACTGAGTGTATCGTTAAAGTTTTGGATTAATGAAGTTTAAGTTATTTTCTTGGTCAACAGATAAAGATGAATTGACAGATGACAACCTTGCTTAGGTTTGAGGTAGCAAAGTGCATAACAAATAAGTGTCATCCTTATACTCATGTTTTTTGATTTATCTCACTCACTTCTTCGAGCCAACCTCATAAAACACAAACACAAACAAACAAACTATTAACAAAAACAATGACTCATAGAATAGAATAGAAGCATGACTTACTCATGAAAAAGAATTTTTCCAAATCTAGCAACCAACTTTGGCTTGACGTCTTCCCAGTCCAACTTTTCATCCTTGACATTCTCGAAAGAAGAAAGCAAGTCTGACACAACATTTTCTGCTATATACACCCATGGACTCCTCACTTGCTCAACTAACCAAAAACAACAAACCCATTATTAATAATTAGTTACAAACAAAAAATCTGAGCAGAAGATAATAACATTTACCTGGATGAGTGTTGTTGTTATTGAACAAAACTAGTGGATTTGTTCCTGTTGTTCTCCCAAAAAGTTGCAAGGGAACTGGGGTAACATGTACAGAAGATGGAAACTGGTGATTGTGATCCAAACCAACAGGAAACCATGCGGAAATAGCCTGTTTTGCATAATTATAAACGATATTTCCACATCTTCGTGAAAAGGTTTTGGGTGGCAACCTCAAATTAAGATTTCTTCTGAATTGAGGAACAAGAGATTGTGGGATTGGTGAGGGTCTATTATGCGTATCACTAGATTCACTACTACTAGCAGCTTTGTTTGAGTGACGCTTGTGTGGAGGAATGTAAGCCATCAATACTTATGAACTTCTACTACTACTACTACTACTACTACAAACAAATGATCACTTCAATATTAGTACAATAAATGCTTCTCTTATATATAATGAAGACTGATATAAGCCATGGAGATAAACTTGTTTGTTACGTTCCATTTTTTTTTTTTTTTTTGGACCTGAAACTGAAATATGCCATTGAATTCAACTTATTTCTTAAGTTCCCAAATTTGGTTTTCTAACCTTTTATCCAAAGAATAAAACATTTTGTCATGATCATTCATGGGCGGTACTTTTTGTTTTATATCAAAGATTGGCTTGCAGTTTAAGTACATACTACTTAGAGATGAAAAAATACATTAACTTCTCCATTAAGGGGGTCATTCACAGAAATGAGGTTTGATGGTTGTCCCGAAGCGCAAAGATTGTTTTGTAAGCCCCAAGTACATTAAGTACTTTGACTTGGGGCTGTCTCCTAATGGGTTTGGGCCCCAGAAAAAAAAAACCTCAACACCATAGAAATAGAAAAAAGCATGAATCAACAACAAGAGATATGACCAGTTTTCCACTATAAGAGCACTCCCATGGCCAGAGGAGAGAGAAAGTGAGTAAATTTTGCTTTACCCATTATAAATTTTCCACAATAATATGTGGTTTTCTTCCATTTAAAATTATACTTCTCACTCCCTCTCATTTTCATTAAGCATAGAAACTCCATGAACTGAATTACACACACACACACTGAACTCTTGTCCCCATTCTATGGGCCCATGCACGTATATTGTTCATCTGTTGCTTCACCAAATGTCTTCCCTTCTACATTGACACCATTCCACATGTTTTAAAAAGCTCGGTCTAACCATTACTAAACCTTTGGTGGGGCTGCCTTTCTGTCTCTTCTTTTCTACAAAATTAGTGTCTTTGAGTTTGATAGGTAATAATTTTTCTCAATCCTCCTCCTGCTTCTAGGTTCCCAAATCTAAGAATTCTAGTACTTTGATATATATATATATATATATATATATATATTTATTCTTTTTAGACATGGAAAATAAGATAAATGGCTATAAGTGGGCCATGTGTACCACCATGGAAATCACAGGGGCACGGCAGAAAGATTGTTTGGGCTTATTATTCAAGCCTATTTTCAAGCTTTATCAAGCCCATTATTTGTACTGAGCTTGTTTATCAAAAAAGCCCAAATATAAAATTTAAACTCGGCTCATTAATAAATAAATAGACATAAAAAAGAGATTTTTATCAATCATATCCCAGCTACTTACACTCACAACAATTTGGGGCAAATAGGTATTTACCCTCACAACAATTTGGGGAAAATAGTCATTTATCCCTAATTTGAAAAGTATGTAGCAAAATGTATTTGTTTTGAAATTATTTACCAAAATGCTCCTATTTTGAAACTCGGTGTAAAACTTGAGTCAAAAAAATTTAAGTGGCAAAAAATGCGCAAAACTCGACATTGTTAATGTTGAGTTTCACATGTAACTCGATTTTGTTAAAATTGAGTTTAAAAAATGGGGCATTTTGTTAAATAGTTTCAAAATAGGATAATTTTGTTGCATAGTTTGTAAATTAGGGGCAAATTCCTATTTTTTCCCCAACAATTTTGGGGTCTACTTTTTCTTTAGTGTAGATTCTAAAGTTCCCCTTGCTAGTTTATCAAATAAGCTTAAAAATAAAACTTAAGCTTGGCTTGTTAATAAACAAACAAACACAAAAGATATTTTTATCAACCAAATCTCAGCCATTTACATTCACACCACAAATTTGGGGTCTACTTTTTCCCTAGCGTACATTTGAAAGTCTTTCTCATTTAGAAAATCTTCTCTCTCGTTCAAGGTTGCTTTTCCTTCTAGGTGTTCCACAGGTAAATAGCTTGGGTGCCTATGCTCGTTGGGTATCTTCAATTGATGAATTCTTCTAGATTTTATTTATTTAATAAATTGATAATCTATTTGATAATAGCTTTGCAGCTTAATTGGCAAATCGTGAGGTTTCCAACATATGATTTTTAAATTCCCACAACCATTTTAACTATATAAATAACGTGCTTCCATCAAAGTGAATTAAAGAAGAATAACTAATTCTTATAAAACAAAAAAACAAAAACTTTTTTTTTTTTGATAAGTAATAAGATATATTGATACCAAAAAGGAAGGAAGCACCTAGTACACAGGGAGTGAACAAGGGTACAACAAATCAAATATAAAAATTGCAAGAATTTAGGAAATCAATAAAAGAAGGAAATGATGGGTTTTGCAAAGAATAACTAATCACATAAATTTAGAAAACAAACAAATCGTGATAACGTTTTCATTATTAGTGTTGTTGGGTTTGGGTAACTACATGAGCTCAAAATAGAGAATGCATGATGCAAAGCAATGAGTGAAGAAATTGGTGATGGTGGGTTTGGTAACATATATAAATGGTACATTAATCATGGGGCTAGGTCCTAGGGCACTCTCGGCTGTTGATGTTAAGGAAAATTATAATTGCGGGAAGTTCAGTATCCTCAATCCATGATTTTATTCTTCCATGTAAATTGAATATATGTAATTTTATTTATAAAAATTGTGTAATACCGCAAATCAAGACAATGTAAGCAAAATTCATTTCAGTTCTTTAACTTTGTTTTCTTTTATTTTGGTCCTCTAACTTTAAAATTTATTTAATTAAGATATTTTTTCAAAAACTTTTATTATATGTTGTAGTTAATTTTTCAATCTTCAAATTTTTATTAAAAAAAATTCAATTAATAATTGAAAAATATTTTACAGATTTTTTTTATCAAAAAATTTAACAAAAGTTGACGGAGAAATCTTAATTAATTAAATCTAAAATTTAAAAGAATAAAATGAAACTATGTTAGAGGAGAATTATGGAAAAACTTAAGGGTGGGTTTTGTAATTTATAAAATATTAAAAGAAATACAAGCCAAAGGATCCAATACAAATGAGAATAATTGAATGAAAAAAAAAAAGAAAAAAAAAAAAAAAACCAAATGAAAAATACAGGAAAAGACAAACCAAAGAAAAAGAAAAACTGAAACAAGATGGGTGTAACAGGAAAAAAAAAAAAAAAAAAATCCACGCAAATGGGTTTTTTTGGTCAACCTCGTTGTCATTGGTGGTCCCACCAATAATATTCCCTCATTTCCTCTTTCTTTTCACTTTTTTCTTTTGTAGTTCACTTGTTGTTGTTGTTGTTGTTGTTGGGTAATTGTCATGTCCCACCAATAATACTCTCCAGTCGCCACAATTTCTCAACAGACTCAGTCTTTCTCTCTCTCTTCATCTCATCGACCTTGACAACGTGAACGGCATCCTCAAGGTCCTCTCTCTTGTCTTATTCATTACTTTGCGTGAATTCTCTGTTTTTTGTTTATTTATTTATTAAATTTTTCTTTGTGTTCAATTTCTGTTTGATTGATGGTAAAACAGTGGAAAAGGAAGAGAAAGGTCAAATTTATTTCTGGGTTTTTTGTGTTTTCCTATTTTATCTCTGAATTTTTCCTCTTGTAGCAGTTGTGATTATCAAATAAAAATATTTCACTAAAATAAAATAGTGATTGGGTAGCAGTAGCTTCTTTCTTGATTTCAATGCGGTAATCATAATTTTTAGAACGCAGTTTTTTTTTTTTTTTTTTTTTTTTAAGAAAATAAAATTCCAAACTTTCAATTCTGTTTCTATATAAAAACTATAATTGATAGAGGCGTAGTTGTTAGTTTGTGTTGGTAAAATTGATGTCAAAAGAGGTTTTCTATGAATGTCCTTTTGTCCCAACTCTGATTTTTAGTGGCTTATTTCTAAAAAATGTAAGGAAGAGAGAAATGACATGGCAATCGAAGGTTCCTCCCAGGGTAGCTTTCTTCTCTTGGTCTGCTTCCTTTCGTAAGATCTTAACAATAGACAACCTTCGTAAAAGTCGTGTGCTAGCGCTTGATTGGTGCTATATGTGTAAGAGATGTGGGGAGTCGGTGGATCATCTTTTGCTTCATTGTCCCATAGCTGGGGAGTTGTGGTCTTTGGTTTTTTGCTTGTTTGGTATTCACTGGGTTATGCCTCATACTGTTCTTGAGTTGTTTGAGGCTTGGCAAGGAAAGTTTGCGTGACATCGTCACATAGATGTTTGGAGATTAGTGCCTCATTTCTTGATCTGGTGCATTTGGCATGAAAAGAATGCTAGAAGTTTAGAGGGTTGTGAACATTCTTTACTAGAGATTAAATCTTTTTTCTTGCACACTCTCTTTGCATGGAGTGTAGTCTTTTCTCATTTTTCTTGTTCTTCTTTTCTGATTTTTCTTAATTGTTGTACTTTTGATTCTTGATTTATGCTCCCATAGTACATCCCCAATGTACTCGGCTTGACACTTTTTCTATTATTAACAATATTTTTACGTTACTTATAAAAAAAAAAAAAAAAAACTTTTTAAGGGAACAATGTTTAATGTGTTTTCTTTTTGTTTTTAGAGAGAATAATGCGTTGTCCTTAATTAAAAAGGTAAAGTAAAAGATAAGTTGCAAAATTCATTTATTGACTTTAAAAAGAGGACCACCTTATGGGACTAGAGGACTAAGAATTTAGAACATATGGAGTATTCTTTTTGGGAAAACTAAAAGGATGCATCATTTTAGCTGTGATTGGTCAATGGTGTGAAAATAGAATGAGTGCATGTATTGACATGGGGAAGGGTTCATCCTGAATATAAAGATCAAGAGATTTGATACTTTGAAAAAAAATTGTTAAAAATATAGTTTATTTTGTAGTGATAAATACAATTATATAAGTTTAATTTCGCCAAGTCGATTCCTGGAAGTAAAGGGCATTTGCCTGCTTTGTTTAAAAAGGAAAAAAGAGTGGTTGACTTGACTGAGAACAAAGGATGTATTCCTCCACATCAAATCGTTCTCTTCTTCTCATTTTTTTTTCCTTTTAATTTCTCTTTTAAATTGAATTGAATGTACTTTTTTTTAATCTTTATTGTAGCTCAAGATTTGCCAATATATTCTAATTGCTGTCACTGGCACTCACTGTCTCATCTTTGTCATCATTTTCTTCTTCAACACCACAATGGAAATATGATGTCTTTCTCAGTTTTAGAGATAAGGACACACGCAATAATTTTACGGACCATCTATATGTTGCCTTAAAACAAAAGGGCATTTTCACCTTTAGAGATGAGGAAAAACTTGAGACAGGAAAATCTATTTCACCAGAGCTTATGAAAGCAATAGAAGAATCAATGTTTGCAATTGTCATTTTCTCAAGAAACTATACATCTTCTACATGGTGTTTGGATGAACTTGTAAAGATCATTGGGTGCATGAAAGAAATGAAAATGACAGCTCTGCCAATTTTTTATGATGTGGATCCTTCTACCATATGAAAACAAGTAGGAACTTTTGCCCACGCCTTTGCTAAACATGAAAAACGTTTCAAGGACTATATAGAGAAGGTTCAATCGTGGAGAACTGCTTTGAGAGAAGTAGCCAATCTCAAAGGATGGCATGTACAAGATAGGTAATCCAATTTTACATTTCTTTCTTTAAAATATTCACATAACACTCGCTTCATATATAGTGTTGTTTTGAACCTTATGTAGACCTAAATACATTTTTGTAGTTCTTTCAAGTTTTGTCTTGAGCCAATTAATTTTCAATCAAAAAAATAGAAAATTGGATTTTCTACTTATTTGTAACGTATTTATTGTGGTTTACTCTAACCACATATTATTCTCTCTTCATTACAGGCTTGAGTCACTAATTATCCAAAACATTGTGGGAGAATTATGGCATAAATTAAGTTATGCATTCTCAGAAAATACCAAAAACCTAGTAGGAATAATTTCTTGAGGAGAGAAATTAGAGTCATGTTTGGATTTAGCGTAACGATGTTCGCATTATTGAGATTTGGGGTATGGGAGGAATAGGTTTTCCGTATGGTTTTAGATAAGTTTGAAGGTTGTTGTTTTCTCGATAATGTTAGGGGAGTTTGTGAAAAAGATGGTTTAGTTTGATACTTTGATTACAACAACAACTCATTCTTCAAATTTTGAATGAAAATTTAAGTGTACAAGATGTTAATGAAGGAGTTTTTGTGATCAAGAATAGGTTTTGTCATAAAAGAATTCTTCTTGTTCTTGATGATGTAGATCAATTAGACCAACTAAACAAGTTGGCAAGGAATCAGATTTGGTTTGGTTTAGGTAGTAGAGTTATAATAACAACAAGAGATAAGCATTTGCTTCAAATCCTTGGAGTAGATGAAAGTTGGACAGGTTGTGATGGAAGGGGTAGGGGATATGGTGGTGGTGGTGGTGGTGGTGGAAGGGTAGGGCGAGGTGGTGGTTGTACCATTTAGTTAGTTAGTCATCGAACTACACTGACTCCATGTTACAAAATAGCAAAACCGAATTTTTTTACCCTTCCACCACCACCACCACCACCACCACCACCACCATATCCCCTACCCCTTCCATCACAACCTGTCCAACTTTGTAACCCATATACATCATCACTACCACTACCACCACCACCATTACCAACTGGCCACCCTTATTACCCTTATCATCCTCCTCTACCTTTTGGCCCTCTTCTATCTTTCACACCACCACATTTCTTTTGGCCGCCCGTTGGCCAGGGACCACAACCACAACTCCCCCCAAGACCTATACACACAGCTTCCCATCCTGATAACGTTTCACACCCCTCAACGTTACAATCCAAGCCCAATGCTACTCCCTCACAGCCACCCAAACCTCAACAGACCAAGCCTAAATCACAGTTAGGGGAGTTAGAGAGGAAGTCAGCTTTCTTTCATATTGACTCAAAGGTTTTTTCTTTAGCCTTCGATGGTGGTAGATTAGATTCCTATGCTATTCATGAACGAAGGGGTAAGTTCCATGGCTCCATTAGGGTGGGTCGTTTGGGTTTGGATTGGATCCTGGCTTGCTTGGCAGACCTTGATCGGTGGAATTATCGAAACCAACCTTTGTTCAAACGTTTACGGGAAAATTCTAAACTTTTGGAATTTACTAGTAGATCTAATAGGGGTGGCTTTTTTGTGGAAATCTCTGAATATCACAATGGTGCAAGAAGGGGTTGCCTACGGGTTCCAGAGGGGACCAAGATAGATGGTTGGACCTTGTTTGGAAGAAGATTACGTTACTATTTTTTGGGAAAGATGACTGCTGGTCCGGCGAAGAAGGTGGTGGCCGGAGACAGAGAGTTTGAAAAAGCAGTTGACATGCAAAAACAGCAAGTTTGGAAAAAAATAAATGGCCACGAAAATAAAGGGAGTAATTTACGTTGGGTGAAGCATCTTCCAAATATAACTGATCTGAGTAATCAGTTTGAGTCTTTGGGGGGATTTGATAGCTCCAAAAAGTCAATTTCTGCTAGTGCTTCAACAGCTGGCAGGCCTGTACGTGCAAATCATTTAAAGTGGACCCAGGCCCACTTTTGTTTAAAGATAACTATTGATTTGGTGGGTGAGGGCAAGCGGACCGTTTCTTGGGGTAAAATAAAGCCCATTGTAAGCCAAATTGATCAAGCCCAAAAGCCCAATCAGGTGAATGGGTCAGGCCAGCCCACAATTAACGTTTCAAGTCAAGTTTGTAATGGCGATAGGTCTGTTGACTTGCAAACTCGTATGTGGGAGACTGGGGAAGGATCGGGGTCGCACGAGGATGAGGAAGGGGAGATCCCAAGCTATGGCGAGGGAATGGGTGGCGCTCCTACTGCCGATACGACGTCCGATGAGGACCCTGGGATTCACAAGGAAGAGGCAGGGGAGGTTCTGCGCTCCGGCGAGAGAAAGAGCTGCCCTCTCGTCACTGTCACAAAGCCCGATGGTTGTGCGTTGGGTTCAGATGGTCACGGTACTGGTGTGGAGGCAGTTTCTAATGCAGATAGAGTACCGGTCCACTCTCCTGTTGGCGCTGATCAAACCGTGGACCCCGGGGCTGGGGTTTTGGTTGCCGATACATCTTATGGAGCTCGTACGACAACCGCTGAAAATTCTGGGTGTCCAGTTCAGGTTTAGAGCCAATTAGTGGTGGGTTCGGACTTGAATTTTCCTATTTCTGAGGTGGGATGTAGTTTGATTGATTCTGAGGTGCCTAGTTTGATTTGGGATGACTCTTTGCCCTCGGGTAAGGATGCGGAGGCTGGTAATATTGAGGTCATTACACCTTTGGCTTTGTGGGACCCAGCTGGTTTGACTGACCTCATCTCTATGGAAGATGGTTTAGATGGGCTTTCAATAGAAGAGGTTTTGGAACCGTCAGAATGGGTGAGAAGGATGATTAGAGGTTTTAGTACTTTTGTGGGCTTCCCAATTGATTGTTGTGAGAGACAGTGTATTGATTTTTTCCAAAAACTTGAGAGGGTTTGGGAGCAGCAAACGGCTGCTGGTTCTACTCGTCGGGTAAGCAATTCAAACCAGAAGGGGATGAGGGAGTTAAGAAATTTGTTTTCATCTATTAATTATGATGGGCATGCCGGTAGAAGTTCTAGAGGCAGTTTGAAGTCCTCTAGATTGGGTTTGTCTGTTGGTCAATGAATTTAAAAATTTTGTCTTGGAATGTGAGGGGTTTGAATAATCCTCATAAGAGAGATGTTGTGAAGAATCTTCTACGGGAATGGAAGTGTGATATCATATGTTTGCAAGAATCTAAGCTGGACAGCTCCAGTTCAAGCTTGATTAAAAGTATTTGGGGTAGCCCTTTTGTTGACTGGGGGGCTTTAGATGCCATACATACAGCTGGGGGTGTCATTCTGATGTGGGATAGAAGGGTTTTTGAGAGAGTAGATTCTGTGTTTGGTAGTTTTTCAATTTCAGTTTTGTTGAAGGGAGTGTCAGATGGCTTTGAATGGATTTGTTCAGGGGTGTATGGACCAACTGACGGTAGTCTTAGAGATGCTTTGTGGGCAGAATTAGACTTAGTAAGATCTCGGTGGGATAGGGCTTGGTGCTTGTTTGGTGATTTCAATGTTATCCGTTACCCGGCTGAGAGACTCGGCTGTAACTCTTTTAGTCCAGCTATGTTTAAATTCTCGGATTTTATTGCTAAACATTCATTGATTGATTTGCCTTTGGTAGGAGGTGAATATACTTGGTTTCGAGACTCTGATAGTCCTTCTATGTCCAGAATTGATAGAGTTTTGATGACAGCAGATTGGGAGGAGCATTTCTTCGATGTGACTCAGAGGACTCTCCCTAGGGTGGTGTCGGATCATTGTCCTCTATTAGTGGAGGCAGGTGGTATGGCAAGGGGGAAGAGTTCTTTTAGATTTGAAAATATGTCGTTAAAGGTGGAGGGTTTTGTGGATAAGGTTCGTCATTGGTGGAATGGTTATCATTTCATGGGGCCTCCAAGTTATGTTCTAGCTTGTAAGTTGAAAGCTCTTAAAAGGGATTTGAAGCATTGGAACAAGCATGTTTTTGGAGATGTAGCTTTTAGAAAAAAGAGTTTATTAACTGAGCTCTTACACATTGACAAGAGAGAAGAGATGCAGGTTTTGACTCAAGAGGACAGGGATAGAAGAACAGTGATTAAATCAGATATAGATTTTCTAGCTTCTTTGGAAGAGATTTCTTGGAGGCAGAAGTCCAAGGCTCTTTTTATCAAAGAAGGTGATAACAACACACGGTTCTTCCATAGAATTGCCAATTCCCATAGGCGAACCAATCAGATTAGGGGAGTGGAGGTGGATGGCGTTCTCTTTGAGGAGGAGTCAGATGTTACGGATCAGGTGGTGGATTTTTATAAGAAATTATATCAGGAACCGAAAGCGTGGAGACCTATCATTGATGGGTTAGAGTTTGCTTGTCTAGACGAAACTGAGAGGGCTATGTTGGAGAGAGAGTTTGAGAAGGAGGAGATTGTTGAGGCTCTTAAGGAGGCAGAAGGTGATAAGGCTCCTGGGCCAGATGGGTTTACTATGGCTTTTTATCAGAAATGCTGGAATGTTTTAGAAGGGGATGTTTTGGCTTTTTTCAAAGATTTTCATAGCCAGTGTGTTTTTGAGAAATCTCTTAATGCCACGTTTCTATGTTTGATCCCTAAGAAGACTAATGCAGTAAATATTAAAGACTTTCGTCCTATTAGTCTGGTGGGTAGCCTTTATAAACTTTTGGCTAAGGTGTTGGCTCATAGGCTCCGAGGGGTTTTGGATAAATTGATATTTGACTCCCAAAATTCTTTTGTGGGAGGGAGACAAATTCTTGACTCGGTTCTAATTGCCAATGAATGCTTAGACAGCAGGTTGAAGAGTGGTACTCCTGGTGTTATAATTAAGCTAGACATTGAGAAGGCTTATGATCATGTGAATTGGAATGCACTATTTTACCTTATGGAAAGGATGGGCTTTGGGGCAAGGTGGAGTAGGTGGATTAAGGCGTGCATTTCTACAGTTAAATTCTCTGTTCTGGTTAATGGATCTCCTGCGGGTTTTTTTGGTAGTTCTCGTGGTCTTCGCCAAGGGGATCCTTTGTCTCCGCTTTTATTTCTTTTGGTTATGGAAGTGTTAAGTAGATTGTTGAAGAGGACAGAAAATGGTGGTTTTCTTTGTGGTTTTCAAGCGGGGTCCCATAGACAGGGGGGTATCCATATCTCTCACATTCTTTTTGCTGATGATACTATTTTGTTTTGTGATGCCTCTAGGGAACAGTTATTATACTTGCGGATGGTGCTGATCTTCTTTGAAGCTGTTACAGGCTTGAAAGTTAATGTAGGCAAGAGTGAGATTGTTCCTGTTGGTGATGTGGGAAATTTGAACGATTTGGCTCGTATCCTTTGCTGCAAGGTGGGCACACTGCCTATGAGATATTTGGGCATGCCCCTCGGGGCACATTATAAGGATTCATCAATTTGGAATCCTATTATAGAAAAGATGGAGAAACGGCTGGCTGGATGGAAAAGACTCTATTTGTCGAAAGGTGGTAGGCTTACTTTGTTAAAGAGTACCCTATCGAGTCTTCCCACCTACTTTTTATCGTTGTTTACTATCCCTCAAGCTGTGGCAGCAAGAATAGAAAGGATTCAAAGGAATTTCCTTTGGGGGGCCTCAGAGGATGTGTTTAAGTATCCTTTAGTTGCTTGGGATAAAGTATGCTTGCCAATTGACTGTGGTGGTTTGGGAATCCGGAAGATTGGGTTGTTTAATAAGGCTTTGCTTGGGAAATGGCTGTGGCGTTTTGGGAAAGAAAAACATAGACTATGGCGTCATGTTATAGTAGATAAATATGGGGAGGCAAGAGGAGGCTGGTGTACTAGAGGGGTAAGAGGTGCCCATGGGTGTGGGATGTGGAGGAGTATTACATTAGGTACAAAGAAGTTCTTTAGTCAGATTTTGTATAATGTGGGGGAGGGTAACTGTGTTAGATTTTGGCATGACCCATGGTGTGGGCCTACTCCTTTGAAGGAACTATTTCCTTCCATGTATGAGTGCTCTGCCTCTAAAGAAGCATGGGTTTCTGACTTGGTTGTATCAAATTCAGAAGGAGAGAAGAGCTGGAATTTATTGTTCCGTCATGGTCCTCAAGATTGGCAGGCAACCACTGTCTATTCATTCTTTGAGTTTATTTATTCCTCTATGCCGAGGGGTGAGGGGGATGATCAGCTGGTCTGGAGATTGACTACATCGGGTGTTTTTGATGTGCGCTCTTTTTATAAGCTATTATCTAGTTCGACCACTGATGCCTTTCCTTGGGAGTGTATATGGCGTATTAAGGTGCCTAAACGGGTGTCTTTTTTCTTATGGACAGCAGCTAATGATGGGATACTCACCATTGACAACCTTATTAAGAAAGGTCAGTTTTTGGTTAATAGGTGTTGCTTATGTTGCTGTGATGGGGAATCAGTGGATCACCTACTTCTACATTGTAAGTTCTCTCATGCCTTATGGTGTGAAGTTTTTGCAGTGTTTGGGAGTCAATGGGTAATGCCAAGGTCAGTGAACTCTTTTTTTTATATTTGGAGAAACTGGTTTGGAAAGCATCGTTCAACCATTTGGAATATGGTCCCGGCATGTGTAATGTGGTTAGTTTGGCAGGAACGTAATGCCCGCATTTTTGAAGATAAGGCGAGAGATTTGGAACAACTAAAAAGTCTACTTTTTCGTACTTTGTTTCTTTGGGCTCGTGTTTGGGGGTGTACGAATTGTACTGCTGTATCTGATTTTTTAGTTTCTATTTCTTTTACCTCTTGATTTTCTTGTATTTGGTCCTTTGTTCAATGTGTTCACCATCGTGAACATGTTTCTCATTTTTTTTCAATAAAGTCTTATTACTTATCAAAAAAAAAATTGAATTTGCTCCAATACTCATGATATGAATTATAGAGGAAACTTTTACTTAAAATGGATTTTGGCCATTTGCTTATCATGTACATATATAATTGTTGACTCATTTCATCCGCACCCTTTTTAGGGCAAAATATATCATAATTAGCAGAGATTAGTTCTCTTTTATTTTTTGGACGTAATTTTATTTAGAGATACATGTGCTTTAACTACATATGAAGTGATATTCACTTGTTTAGTAACTTTATGGGCAAAGAAGAGTATCAGGATGAAGAAAGCGAGGCAGTTATTTGAGGCCGGAGAAGAATACTTCATCCACAATGGAGCAATTTTATTAGAAAAGCAAATCACCTGCAATGGAGCCAATCAAGATTTTCTCTGCCAAGGACATACAACAGGCTACTAATAACTACGATCCTAATCTAATCCTTGGCTCTGTAATCACAACAGTCTACAAAGGAACACTAAATGAACGGGAAGTAGCTATTAAAGTCAAAGGCCCTCCAATGCATTGGCCCTTTGAGATGATGGTAAATTTCTTCTTAAACCAAGTCACAATTAAACAATTGATCAACCACAAGAACGTAATGAGACTATGGTTGCTGCCTCGAAACTGAAATTCTCCTGTTGGTTTTTGAGCTCATCTCCAATGGCCTAGCTGGATCTCATGGCTTGATCGTGTAAGAAATAAGAATAGCCACTGAGACATCCTATGCTCTTTCTTACATGCACTACGGTAGGCCAAGGCTAATAGTCCATTTGAATGTCAAATCATCAAATCTATTTTTGGATGAGTCCTGGACTGCCAAAGTATTAGATTTTGGTTTTTTGGTTTCAATTGCACCTGGAGAAGAATTTTTCTAGGGTACTTCCATTGAGGGAACCATTGGATACATAGACCCAGAATATCTAGAGACACTACATGTCACAGAAAAGTGTGATGTTCATGGCTTTGGGGTTGTACTGGTGGAAGTCTTAACAGGTGATTATCCCACAGAAACATTCCTAGGGTATATGAATTTGGTAGATTACTTTGTTTTGTCAATGGAAGAGAATCGTATATTGCAGATTATTGACAATGTGGTGCTAAGCCAAGGAAGCAATGAAGATATTCAAGCATTCACTGAGTTTGCATTAAAATGCATCAAGAAGAAGGGAGATGAGAGGCTGGCCATGAGAGAAGTAACACTAGAGCTTAGGCGGATACAACATCTCACATGGTTAAACAAAATAGTTAAACAAAATAATTAAACTGGTTCAGCTCAAGCACCGTTGAAGTCATGTAACTGAATTGTCATTGTTGGCATTAGAAGCCCAACATGTATGTGATTTCCAAATTTTTTTACCGTCTACTAAGCTTGTAAAGTCAACTTTATCATATTATTAGATATGTGGGTAGGGGTTGGTTAGTTTCATTGGAACAGAAGCAACCAATGTCTGATTAAATTGCAGAATATGATACTTGAGGAAAATTTGCTTGGCACGTTGTTGCTGTGCAATTTGTTTGCTACTCTCAACACATTTACAATTCATTGCAGAGTATGATCTACCTAATGCATTGTTGGCAATAATTTCATTGGCATATGGTCCAATTTTAGCTCAAATGCCCGTGCCACTGTTGTACTCTTTCAAAATATATTTTATAGAGATATCATGCCTGTGATGAGAAGATTCAGTAGAGAACTAGGGACAAGAAAATGGTAAACCCTTTTTTTAAAAAAATTTTCTTTCTATGAATGAAAGCATGTACCATTAATTTTGGAAACATGGAGGAATATCCTCCAGCCAAATCCTACTAGTGTAGCATTTGTTTGCCTCTAAAGCTAACAAATGACCACAGCCCTATTGGAACACTTAAGTGCCCATTCAATTGAACACTCAATTTTTCAAGTCGTCCACCAGATGGCCAACACAAGATAAACTGGGATCCATTGATTGAAGCTGTCCTTGTCTGCATCCATATACGTTAGGTCACACTGAGCAGCAATGTTAGCATCTGCAATATCTCTGATTACCACACCAAATCTCAGTAGAAGCATTCCATTGCGGTGTTACACCTACAAGAGTTGTGGTTGATGAAGAGGTAGCCTCTTGAGAGGTTTGAACATAATCCACTGCACATGACACAACTCCGCTACTATGCTGCAACCACCCCTATCTAAAATCTCATTTCTGTATTTCCATCACAGTCAAGCAATGAAATCTCTAAGTTTGTTTGGAACCATAAGCTGCCATACCATACTTCAAGAGTTAGGCTGTGTGCTTGAGTGTGATTCTTGCCTATCACATCTCTCCATTGGGCATCCATAAGCATCTAATATGCAAAATGCCTTATACCTTTCGTCGTTATCGTTGTTGTTGTTGTTGTTGTTGTTTAATAGCAAGGGCCGCATGTAATTCCATGCAAGTTGGCAGAATTGGATAGAATGTAATTCCATGCCAGTTGGCAGAATTGGATAGAATCATTCCATGATATCAAGTTTCCAAATGGGATATTATCAATGGATTCTTTAAATTTAAGCAAAGCCAAACGATCAGTCTCATTTGTTGGAATGAAAGAAGTAGTTGTAGGTTGCAAACACTGCAGGGTTATAGTAAAGAGTAGAATCAAATGAAGACTTGGGGTTGAGAAGCTTCATTGGTTTGGACAAGCAAGCAGTTGGAAGCTGGTGAAATGTTAGTGTGAAGCAAAGCTAGATGCAGAAGTTTGTAATACTATGTGGGACTCCTTTAGACTTTTGTGGACGTGACTGCAAGTCTACGACAAAGACCGGTCTGATTTGTGTCGTTACATTTCATTGGCAGAGGTTAGACAATTTTGACAGAACCACGATTTGCTATTTAGAAAATCTGGACGACTGGGAATAAAAAAGTAATGGATGGCCAAACCTTTTATCCCAATACCATTTGGAATAGAATAAAAAAACTCACAATTGATATGTTGTATTCTCTGCCCCATATGTGAATCAAGTAGAAAACCATGTGTAAACTCCATGGGTGGGACTTGGGAGCGCTATTAGGCCGCAATCTATTCTTATATGATTTTTGAAAATCCAACAAATAATTACAAACATTTACGTAGAATACATTTTCTCTTTAAAAGGGGACCACAAGACTGGACATAGATAAAGCAAGATTAAAAAGGAAAAATGGATATATAAAAGAGAAAGAAAAGTATATAAATCTAAGTTGGCAAGAAGCATAAATCCCTTACTTACTTTCTTCTCTTGCTCTTTCTTTGTTTCGTTTCTTTTGTGTTAGAGAAGATATAATAATCCTATTCCACATAAACTTAGCTTTAATAAATTTGAATTAAGGCTTACTTGGAAACTTCCCTAGATGTGTTTTGAAAGCAAAACTTGGCTTCTTCTTGCTATAAATATTGATAATTGCTTCTTTAAATTTGTTTATATGCATGTGTGTTTTTTTTTATTACTAATCTTAAATGGTATGTTGCTTTGCTTGCTTAAGATTTTTCATATAGAAGTTAGATGCAATAAAATTTAAGGTAAATTTAGGTGTTTTTTTTATAGGTATATATTTAGGTGTTAAATTGCTTTTGATGCACTTTTTTTTTTTTTTGTGTGGGATTTTTTTTTTTTTTATTTTTTTTTAATTTCATATGTACAATGGGGCAAAGGGGATATGGACACAAGTTTATTTGTTTGGAATCACCAAGAGTCATGAGGTGTCAGTTATGAAACAAATTCTTTCAGGGATTTTGGTTGTTTGAGTGATGTGTTAGAAGAATGACTACTATGTATTGGTTTTATAAAAAAAAAAGTATGATCAAAAGGGCACAAATGGACGAATATGGTTTTTGTTAGAGTAAAAAATCTACATTATGCTTTCTTTGTCTAGCCAGGCACAAGTGAACGAATCTTGCAAAAGAAAACAGCAAAGAGGCTATGGCTTGAACATCGGTGAGTGTTGGCCAAGGGCCCTTTGATGTCTTTGTCAATATTTGAGAGACTAAGAAAGAGAGTAAAGTATATTGTGATAAAGCGTACCTTTCCATGTAGTGTAGTCTTTCCTTTTATATAGCCGCTAGCTTGTTAATTCCCATAAATAGTGTGCATTTATGAGTTTAGCATAGCGTCTAGCTTATTAAATGAGGCAACGACTATTTGTCTGATACTTAAGAGTAAATGTAGATCTTGGCATTGAATGCCAATATCTAGCTATTTGTGCTGGTAATAAGTACTGCCTCTGGATGATGCCTTTTGTGCTTGGACGATTTATTTTGGGGTTATCAGTTTTCACCATAAGACAACAGGGTGAGGCTTGGCTCCAACACATTGGAACTAAAACAATTTGAACACATAACAAAAATTAAACGTTTATTTGCATCATGTCGATTCCAATGCACTATAAGTAAGCCGAGTCAAAGACAATAAACATGAAAAAGGAAAATAGTTTCACAGGTCTTTTTTTTTTTTTTTTTTTTTTTTTCTACGTAGGACATATTTTGTTTGATATATACCAGGTTTTTTTTTTTTTTTTTTTAAGCGTTTGTTATTTTTGCAGGTTTTAATATATTCATGAATATTACGAATTAAAAAATTGTACTCAAATGAAAACCTGACTTATTCTATTATCCCATAAACTCACATGGATGGGGAATTTCAATTTTCTGATAGCGTAGAAAATGTGAACCACTACAGAAATCAAAAATTATTTTTTAAGACATGGCAAATGGGATAAATGGATACAAGTGGGCCATGTGTACCACTATGAAAGTAATGGGGGCATGGCAGAAAGATAGTTTGGGCTTATAATTCAAGACTATTTTCAAGCTTTATGAAGTCCATTAATAAATTGATGACGTGCTTAATATCATGAGATGTAGACTTAGGTGTGCGTCCCTTTTTGTAGAAAGATATATCTTGATTTGTGTCTAAAAGTATCTTGTTGGGTCTATTTTAATGAAAATTTTATGAGGTCTTAAATGATATACATATTGAACATAGAATGATCACAAAAAGAAAAAAAAAAGGAAAAAGAGAGAGAGAGAGAGAGAAAAAAAAAGGAGTGATGTTTAGGCTTGTTACAAATTTTATACAAAAATATTACAAATTGACGTGTATTAATTTTTTAATAGACATGATAAAATTTCAACCAATGATGTTTGTTCAGTTATGATTATTTTTCAACAGACATAATAAAACCTCCCAAATCCTAACACCAAGCAAAGTGACATTGTACCATTTTGTAGCTTGTAAAATGAATACTATCCACATATAAATGGATACGCATTGCACCTATAAGTGATCCCCTTGCTATAATATCAAAGAGGATCGTAAATAACATAAAAATAAATAAATAAACCCAAATATTTTAAGCAAAAGAATCTATTATTGATCTAGAAGCTCTAGGAAAGCCTCCTTGACATACCATCCCTTCTCTAACTGCACACTATTTGGATGGTCAAAATGACAACCTCCCCTAAATAAAATGTGAATGTCTTAGCATTTAATAAATCAATTTAAAAAAGAGGAAAAATTAGAAATGGGGATCATGCAAATGGCACATATCAACTAAATGAAATATATATATATATATATATATATATATATATTATTTCCTGGCCTCATTTTGCAGGGAATTACGTCAAGAGCAAGACGTGCATCAAGTCCCCCATAAATTCTCCTTGGTTGGGCCAAATCTTTAGTAATAGCCGTATTAGCCAAAAACTTCTGGTGTTTTGTTTCCAGACCTGGTAAAAAAAACAAACAAACAAACAAAAACAAAAACGGAAAGGAATTCAGCTTAGAACTAAGGATCCATATATGTTAAAACCGAAAATAGATCCAAAATTAGTAGGAGATATCCCAAAATTAACAACTCTACTGTTTTCTGCTTTTCTTAGCAGATAAAGTCAAACAAATAAATGGAACTGTGAGAAAAGGGCACCTAGTTTGGATTGAACAACTCTTCTAGCAAAGAAGAATTATTCTCTAAACATCATTCTGAATATCCATTGCATAAACACAACCCTGGCTAATTCATTATCAAGTATATTGACCATTGCTGAAGTATCATAATCATTGCCAAAAGTGGCATCAATCACTGTATCCCCTTTCTGGACATCATGTTTCCAAACCTTGGTAAAAATAGTCAATATCAACTATTTGATGCCTGGATACAATTGTCTGAAATAATAGGCAAAATACAAACGTAAATATCTCAATCTAGATATGGAATTGGACAAAAAAATGCTTTCACAGGAGCCTGTAGAAGGTCATTCCAATACAGCATCCAACAAGGTCCATAAAACAAACTCATTTTGTTGACCCACCAAGCAAAAGTAGCATTCAGCTCATAAACTTAAGTACCAAGATTTGTGTGTGTGTGTGTGTTTATGGTTAATTGTGAATGAGTTGGGTAATCATCTGCACCAGTGTATAAAAAGGCATAAAAAGGCATTTTAAAGATCACCACCATACTTCAAGAGTTAGGCTGTGTGCTTGAGTGTGATTCTTGCCTATCACATCTCTCCATTGGGCATCCATAAGCATCTAATATGCAAAATGCCTTATACCTTTCGTTGTTTTTTTTTTTTTTTAATGGCCTCAGCCTCTATTATTGTTAAATCTTCCTCTTCCTATATTAAATGACTTGTTTGCAGGGGTAACTGTGAGAAGGATCCCTGATCATATTTGTTTTTAGAAGTTACATTCATTGCCATGATATTCTTGTCTTGCTTATCTTCAACAATATTCTTAATTCTTTTACACGATGTCAAGAATTTCTTCATCATCAGTTTCAATAGACACAACAGTTAGTTTGTGGCTCATTTCCTTGATACGTTGTAGTTAGGCACTGACTGGGACTCGGTCCTCGCTCCTGGAGTGAGTCTTTGATAGCAACGGCCGCATGTAATTTCATGCCAGCCGGCAGAATGGGATAGAATCATTCCATGATATCAAGCTTCCAAATGGGGCATTATCAATGGATTCTTTAAATTTAAGCAAAGCCAAATGATCAATCTCATTTGTTGGAATGAAAGAAGAAGTTGTACGTTGCAAACACAGCAGGGTTATAGTAAAGAGTAGAATCACATGAAGACTATTGGGGTTGAGAAGCTTCATTGGTTTGGACAAGCAAGCAGCTAGAAGCTGGTGAAATGTTAGTGTGAAGCAGAGCTAGATACAGAAGTTTGTATTATTATGTGGGATTCCTTCAGACTTTTGTGGACGTGACTACAAGTCTACGGCGAAGACCGGTCTGATTTGTGCCGTTACTTTTCATTAGCAGAGATTAGACAATTTTGACAGAACCGCGATTAGTTATTTAGAAAATCTGGACGACTGGGAATAAAAAAGTAATGGATAGCCAAACCTTTTATCCCAATACCATTTGGAATAGAATCAAAACACTCACAATTGATATGTTGTATTCTCTGCCCCATTTATGAATCATGTAGAAAACCATGTGTAAACTCCTTGGGTAGGACTTGAGAGCTCTATTAGGCCGCAATCTATTCTTACCTGAGTTATGAAAATCCAACAAATAATTACCAAGACAAAAGAAAATATAAAATAAACATAAGAACACAAAGATTTATGGAGAATACATTTTATCCTTGAAGGGAAAATCACAAGACTGGACATAGATAAAACAAGATTGAAAAGGAAAAGTGGATATATAAAAGAGAAAAAAAAGTATATAAATCTAAGTTGGCAAGAAGAATAAATTCCTTGCTTACTTTTTTCTCTCTCTCTCTCTTTGTTTTGTTTTGTTTTGTGTTGGAGAAGATATAATAACCCTATTCCACATGAACTTAGCTTTATTAAATTTAAACTGAGGCTGGCTTGGAAACTTCCCTAGATGTGTTTTGAAAGCAAAACTTGGATTCTTTTTGCTATAAATATTGATAATTGCTTCTTTAAAATTGTTCATATGCTTTTTTTTTTTATTTATTATTAATCTTAAATGGTAGGTTGTTTTGCTTGCTTAAGATTTTTCATATAGAAGTTAGATGCAGTCAAATTTTAGGTATATTTAGGTTTTTTTTTTTTTTTTTTTTTGATAGGTACATATTTAGGGGTTAAATTTCTTTTGATGCACTTTTTGTGTGTGTGTGGAATTTTAGCGGGTTTTGCTTTTTTTTAAAAAAAAAATAATTTCATATTTACAATGAGGGAAAGGGGATATAGGCCCAAGTTTATTTGTTTAGAAACACCAAGAGTCATGAGGTATCAGTTATGAAACAAATTCTTGCAGGGGTTTTGTTTTTTACTTGGTATAAAGATGAGATTTGGTTGTTCGAGATGTATTAGAAGAATGGCTACTATGTATTGGTTTTATAACAAAAAATATGATCAAAAGGAGAGCATCACGTTTAGAATAAGGTTTTTGTTAGAGTCAAAAATCTACAATATGCTTTCTTCATCTAGCCAGGCACAGGTGGATGAATCTTGCAAAAGAAAACAACAAAGAGGCTATGGCTTGAACATCAGTTGGGTGTTGGCCAAGGGCCCTCTGATGCCTTTGCCAATATTTGAGAGACTGAGAAAGAGAGTAAAGTATATTGTGATAAAGCGTCCTTTCCATGTGGAGTAGTCTTTCCTTCTATGTAACTGTTAGCTTGTTAATTCCCATAAATAGCGTGCATTTATGAGTTTAGCATAATGTCTAGCCCATTAAGTGAGGCAACAACTATCTGCTTGTTACTTAAGAGTAAATGTAGATCTTGGCAATGAATGCCAATATCCAACTATTTGTGCTGGTAATAAGTGCTACCTCTAGATGATGCCTTTTGGGCTTGGACGATTTATTTTGGAGTTATCAGACAATAGGGTAAGACTTGGCTCCAACACATTGGAACTAAAACAATTTGAACACATGACAAAAATTAAACGTGTATTTGTATCATGTCAATTCCAATGCACTGTAGGTAAGCCGAGTCCAAAAACAATTAACATGAAAAGGAAAACAGTTTCACAGGTCTTTTTTTGATCTGCATAGGACTTATTTTGTTTGGTATATACCAGGTTTTTTTTTTTTTTTAATTTTTTTTAATTTTTAATTTTTGCACGTTTTAATGTATTCATGAATACTACGAATTCAAACATCGTACTCACATGAAAACCTGACTTATTCTCTTATCCCATAGACTCACATGGATGGGAAATTTCAATTCTGATAGCGTAGAAAATGTGAACCACCATAGAAATCAAAAATTATTTTTTTAAGACATGGCAAATGGGATAAATGGATACAAGTGGGCCATGTGTACCACTATGAAAGTAATGGGGGAATGGCAGAAAGATAGTTTGGGCTTATAATTGAAGACCATTTTCAAGCTTTATCAAGTCCATTAATAAATTGACGATGTGCTTAATATCATGAGATGTAGACTTAGGTGTGCGTCCTTTGTAGAAGGATATATCTTGATTAGTGTCTAAACGTATCTTGTTGGGTTTATTTTAATGAAAACTTTATGAGGTCTTAAATGATATATGTATTGAACATAGAATGATCGCAAAAAGAAAAAAAGGAAAAAGAAAAGAGAGAAAAAAAAAAGGAGTGATGTTTAGGCTCGTTACAAATTTTATACAAAAAAATTACAAATTGATGTGTATCAATTTTTTTAATAGATATGATAGAATTTCAACCTATGATATTTGTTCAGTGATGATTATTTTTCAATAAACATGATAAAACCTCCCAAGTCCTAACACCAAGCAAGGTGACATTGTACCATTTCATAGCGCTTGTAAAATGAATACTATTCACATATAGATGGATAGGCATCCCACCTAGAAGTGATCCCCATTGCTATAATATCAAAGAGGATCGTAAATAACATAAAAATGAATAAATAAACACAAATATTTTAAGCAAAAGAATCTATTAATGATCTAGAAGCTCCAGGAAAGCCTCCTTGACATATCATTCCCTCTCTAACTTCAAACTATTTGGATGGTCAAAATGACAGCTCCCCCTAAATAAAATGTGAATGTCTTAGCATTTAATATATCAATTTAAAAAATAGGAAAATCAGAAATGGAAATCATGAGAATGGCACATATCAACTAAATGAAAAATATATATATACATTCCGGCTTTCAAGATATTCCCTCTTGGCTAATTACATAGCATCTTCTAGTTTTTCCAGGTCTTTCTTCATAGCATCTTAGTAACTCCACTTCAAAAGTAAAGTCTGGCACAATAGACATAGAAAATCTCCCCTGCATGCTATATTTTATGTTGTTTGCCTGTGTGTTTGGACAACACATTTGATTAACTTTAATGTCCACGTCAAATTTAGAAGTATAATATATTGGGGTTTGTCATGAAGTATCATATTGCAACTCATATTCAGAGTATGACCAAAATTGTAACTATACTTCCTGGTTCTAGCAGCAAAAACACTGCTAACTGCTTCTGGTACGAATTCCGGGCGATTGGTAAGATTTTGATTACACCGTGATGAGTATTTGGTCAAACCTTGGTGGCCTTTTTATAAAGGTACTTAACAATTTTCTCTTGATTACATATTTGAATTTGTTCCAGTACTCATGATATGAATTATGAAGAGGTAACTTTCTACATAAAACGGATTTTGGCAATTTGCCTATCATCATGTACATATATAATTGTTGACTCATTTCATCCACACCCTTTTCAGAGCTAAATATATCATAATTAGCAGAGATTAGTTCTCTTTTATTTTTTGGACGAAATTTTAGTTAAAGATACATGTGCTTATGATTATTTGTTGATGCAGGTTAAGAGACTCTTGAATAGTTTCTTCCTGCAGTTTATGAGTCTCTAGAATACCATATTGGGCATGATAAAGGGTGAGAAAATATTCATGTATTTTAATTCCAAATATACAATAACAATGATAAACAATTATATTCATTCCTTACATTAATTAAGTTAACAATTTCCTTGCACATAATGCTGGATTGTGACTGGTTAAAGGTATTTTGGAGATTGCCTACCCTTTAGTCTTATTGTTATTGGCCTTCAGAAAAAGAGAACTACATATGAAGTAATATCCACTTGTTTAATAACTTTATGGGCAGAGGAGTACTAGGATGGAGATAGCAAGGCAGTTATTTGAGGCCAAAGAAGAATGCTTCATCTGCAATGGTGCAATGTTACTAGAAAAGTAGATCACCTGCAACCAAGGTAGGGATACAGAGCCAATCAAGATTTTCTCTGCCAAGGACATCCAACATGCTACTAATAACTACGATCCTAATCTAATCCTCGGCTCTGTAATTGTGACAACCTATGAAGGAACTATAGATGAACGGGAAGTAGCTATTAAAGTCAAAGGCCATCCAACGCATTGGCCCTCTGAGATGATGGTAGATTTCTTCCTAAACCAAGTCACAATTAAACAATTGATCAGCCACAAGAACGTTATGAGACTCTATGGTTGCTGCCTTGAAACTGAAATTCCCATGTTGGTTTTTGAGCTCATCTCCAATGGCACCCTCTTTGATCATCTCCATGGTTAATGCAATGAGATTCCTTGCTGGATCTCATGGCTTGATTGAGTAAGAAATAAGAATAGCCACTGACACATCCTATGCTCTTTGTTACATGCACTAGGTTAGGCCAAGGCCAATAGTCCATTTGAATGTCAAATCATCAAAAATATTTTCGGATGAGTCCTGGACTGCCAAAGTATCAGATTTTGGTTTTTCGGTTTCAATTGCACCTGGAGAAGACATTTTTTAGGGTATTTCCATTGAGGGAATTATTGGATACATAGACCCAGAATATCTAGAGACACTACATGTCATGGAAAAGTGTGATGTTTATGGCTTTGGGGTTGTATTGGTGGAAGTCTTAACAGGTCATCATCCCACAGAAACATTCCTGGGGCATATGAATTTGGTAAATTACTTTGTTTTGTCAATGGAAGAGAAATGCATGTTACAAATTGTTGATGATGTGGTGCTAAGGCAAGGAAGCAATGAAGATATTCAAATATTCGCTGAGCTCGCATTGAGATGCATCAAGAAGAAGAGAGATGAGAGGCCGGCCATGAGAGAAGTAGCGCTAGAGCTTAGGCGAATACAACATCTCATAAGGTCAAATCAAAATAACGAAACTGGTTCAGCTCACACCCCCTTAATGATGCAGGGCAATTTCAAGTAACTACATCCTAATCCTCTTATAATTAATTAGTTAGTTAGTTGGATGATGCATTAGCCAATAGGATCTAGACACTTGTTAACCATCTAGAGGCCGCCAATGCCAAACAACTAGTATAAGTAGTAGAATGTAAGCTCTTTGTAAATTGGTTTTTGTAATTGAAAGAATTGTTAGCCTTTGTGTGCTATTTGGAACTGTTGTTCCTATAGAGGTACTTATGCAGCTATCATTGTGTTCTAAGTAACTTAGCCCTTTCATTGTTTCTAAACCATACACAACAGCCCATTCACATTTCTTACGTCACTTAAAGTCATGTAACTAAATGGTCATTGTTGGCATTAGAAGCCCATTTTATTGTCTACTATGCTTGTAAAGTAAACTTTATCATATTATCATATTCTCAGGGTTCTCAATTTCTTGATTTATTGATAAATTTAAAGAAAATATGAGTGTAACTGTAACATAGGAATCCCAAATCATGCCCTATACCAAACTCTAGAGAAGCTAATACAACTAGGTAAAAAATCATGTGAAAAAAATCTATGGAAGAAAAAACCTAAAAATCTAACATATTAAACAAAAATCAAAATTTTCCTTTAAGAAAAACAAAATTGAAATCAACAGATGTCAAAAAACCGGATATATATATATATATATATATATTTATCATGGGAGATTACAAATATACATTAAGAGGATCTGAGAGCTTATGTATCAAAATTAAATGATAGTTTTTAGATAAATTTTTCAAGATTTCATTTTTACAAATTGGCTATAGAGTTTTTTTTTTTGGAGAGTGAAAACAGAACAAAAAATAAAAATAAAAACAAATACGAGTAATTGGTGTTATCTAGTTTCACTAACATTAGATTGAGACTTTAGAAAGCAAGAGAATGGAGCTTACTGTGTCAGATTCACTGAAGAGTTTGAGAGGGTATTGGTGGTGGAAGATGATGCATTTGATGCCATGATTGATTCGCTTATAGCTCTGACAACATGTAAATTTTGTAATGTATACTTGAAGAAAGAAATGCAGAAGGTAATGTAGAAGAAATTTGCAGATATATAAGAAGGATATTATTAAAAAGAGATCCACCTCTACATATAGTAGACAAATTGCACATGCACAAATCTCATTTAGAACTGATTTACTTGATCTATAATAGAATGAACAGAACTTTTATAACTCAAAAACAGCTAACCTACTGTTGTAGTTCAAGGCCATATTCCAAGCCGTTACTGGCCTCATTTTGCAGGGAATTACCCCAAGAGCAAGATGTGCATCAAGTCCCCCATAAATTCTCTTTGGTTGGACCAAATCTTTAGTAATTGCCGTATTAGCCAAAGACTTCTGGTGTTTTGTACCTTCCAGACCTGGTATTAAAAAAAAAAAAAAACGAAAAGGAATACAGCTTAGAACTAAGGATCCGCATATGCTAAAACTGAAAATAGATCCAAAATTGGTAGGAGACATCCCAAAAATAACAACTCTACTGTTTTCTGCTTTTCTTAGCATATAAAGTTAAACAAATAAATGGAACTGTGAGAAAAGGGCACCTCGTTTGGATTGAGCAACTCTTCTAGCAAAGAAGAAGTATTCTCTAAAGATCATTCTGAATATCCATTGCATAAACACAACCCTGATTAATTCATTATCAACTATATTGACCATTGCTAAAGTATCATAAACATTGCCACACGTGGCATCAATCACTCTATCCCCTTTCTGGACATTATGTTTCCAAATCTTGGTAAAATTAGTCAATATTAGCTATTTGATGCTGGATACAATTGTCTGAAATAATAGGCAAAATACAAACGTAAATATCTCAATCTAGAGATGGAATTGGACAAAAAAATGCCTTAACAGGAGCCTGTAGAAGGTCATTCCAATATAGCATCAAACAAGGTCCATAAAACAAACTCATCGTTGACCCACCAAGCTAAAGTAGCATTCAGCTCATAAACTCAAGTACCAAAATGTGTGTGTGTGTTTATGGTTAATTGTGAATGAGTTGGGTAATCATCTGCACCAGTGTACAAAAGGCATGTTGAAGATCAACACCAAATCTAGATTGTGGTATACTTTCCTAGACAGGAGCAGTTAATCATAATGGCAGCATGATCTGGCAAAATTCATTCTGTTTAAGGATGAGCGGATCACTTGCAAGATAGGAAGTGAAGCAAGCATGGAATATGTATGGCAAGCATATTATCATTGAGTATGCCATTGAAGTGTCAATAAAAGACATCTTGGGACCTTAAATCAATTGTTGATTGATTAAAAAAAAGAGAAAATTGTGGAGAGTAATCCAACATGCCTAATGTTCCAATTTGTGCTCATATCAAACAAAGATTTATAAAAACTTTATCCACACAATCACATGCAAGCACACAAAACCCCGAACTAAAACTTGCATCAGATGCCTCAATTTCGTTCAGAAAATAATTCTTATGTAAAGTTCCAATCTATTGTCGTAAGAACTTTCTCTCTGCTGTATTTAAAGTGCACTTTTATATTTTACTTTCTTTTCTTCAATTGTTCCCACAATATATAATGCCAAAAGAGGTGGTGAAGGGAATTTTTGTGTTGCCTTCTAATCAACTATAACTTAATCCGAACTAGCAAGCATTAAAATATTTGTAAAGAATGAAAATAGCAAACCAAATATTCAAGTTCAACTATATAAAAATCAATATTTCAAGGAATCCAGCATTTTACATACTTACAAGTGAGCAAACTCTGTTGTCTTCTTCTTCCCAAAGACATATCTCATCAGAACATCCTCCATTACTACATCACAGCATTCACATTACAAATATTCAAAACATACATATATACATACATTCAAAGGCTCAAGCGAACTGATTCATCAAAAATCAGAATAGTTCCTTTCATACTTATACAACTACATTTGGATTAAATTAAATTGAATCTAATCTAATCCAATCTAATCACATATATACCCGCAAATAACAAATTAAGTTTACAGAAATTAACCTACAAGTTTAAAGCAATTAAGCTTCAGATTATGAAACTATGGTTGCTGTCTGGAAACTCAAATTCCCATCATGGTTTCCGAGCTCATAGAGTTTGCGTTGAGATGTCTCAAAAAAAAAGGTCAAAAGCACATTTTTCCAACCGTATCAGCTCAAACATGGCTAGTAAAAGTCATGTTAAGTAAAGTAGTTACAGAAATCCAATGACTTGCAGAGAATTTGAACCCATTTTTCCAAATCCCGGCAAGCTTCCATCCAATTGACTGAGCTCTCCTCACCACATTCCAAGTACTCCTAACAATCAGAGTCACCGAAAGACTCAGAAATTTTGAAACAAGAGAATTTGTATAGAAAGCTGACTACATGCAGATGCAGACACATCTGCCAAAACCCATAAATTCTCTCAACTGGGTACCAAAATAAATCAAATGTTGATGGGCTAGAGTGACTGAGTGAGACCCAGAAATCTGTCATAACTGGGCTTTGAAGCGTGAGAGAGAGAGAGAGAGAGAGAGAGAGAAAGGGAGCGGAATAGTTCTTGTGCCATTGTGACCTCTATTAATTTACACGGGACTTTATTTCAGAATATAAAGTACCATTGAAAAAATATTAATACGCCGATTGTCCCTTTTAGCCCTTTTAGTAACCACCTGTTCCTGTGCTATTATCCAGGGCAGATTCGTCAATTATTAACGGCTCTAAACCAAAATAGGCCCCACCACTTTAAACTCTCCCTTGGGCCCGTTAATGGATAGATGGCGGAGGGTCTATTGGACATGAAAATCTACTTAAACAAAACTAATATCTTATCCTAAAAAAAATTAGTATTATTGTTAGAAAAAATTTTAAAATAAATTTCATGATTTAAATAAAAAAATTCTTTCATCATCTAACTTACCCTCTTTTTTAATGACAAAAGGTTTTTTTTTTTTTTTTTAGAAAATTTAATGATAAAAGGTAGGGTATACATTTTATGTTATAACATTTTAATCAAATGTAAATATTACAATATAAATAAATTAAATAATGAAAATATTTAGTTACAAAATTAGTTATAGCCTAAGGCTATAATTTTACTCAATATCTTTTTATTGAATTTGAATTATCCAACAAATAGACTAGAACTCACCAATAGAAAGCTACACTTTACAACCATATTTAAAGGGGATGGAAAAGGAAAAAAAAAAAAAAAGGTTTAAAAGGATGTAGGTTTTTTTTTAGTATATATGTACAGTGTACACCAAGTGTTACCTTTATAGACATCCAAGTGAATATGCATACACTTGGATGTTCCTATTTATAGCTAACAAAAAAATAATTGTTCTAGCCTTACTCCTCAATAACCCAACATATCCGAGATCTTCCACCCACTTCACCTTCTAAGTTTTTCAAAATTGCTCAGCTATATCTAATTATAAAATTTTTTGGAACTATTTGGTATACATGGAACTCAACAATATCATTGCAAATGACCCAACCATGTTACTATTGGTAGTGGCACTTTAGGCCTAGTGAAAAGGTACAAATGTACTCAAGAGCATGCTAGACAAAATCTTGAAAAGATGATCGAGATCTATGGGCATATGGTTAAAAAAAAAAATAGAATTCACAGTAGAGGAATTGGTCTGGCAGGCAATCCCACATGTACAGTGAGTTGGTTCCACTGGAAAACAAAAATTCTTGCCAAAATAGGAGGGACTCTAATTCTATAGGCTCATTGATGCATGACACCAAGAGCTTTCTTTAACTTGCTTATCCAGTATTTCTTGTAAGATTTTTTGTTTTTTTTTTTTTTTGTTTTTTTTTGTTTTTGGTTTTTGGTAGTTTTCATCGTATATTAAATTCTTGACAAAATAGGAGGGACTCTAATTTTATAGGCTCATTGATGAATGACACCAGGAGCTTTCTTTAACTTGCTTATCTAGTCTTTCTTGTAAGATTTATTTATTTATTATTTTTTTTTTTTGTAGTTTTCATCGTATATTAGATTACTAGGTTTTAGTGAATTATAACCTTAACAGTGTGTTTGGATACCACTTATTTTGCTGAAAACTAAAACTGAAAACACTACAGCAAAATAATTCTTAAATGTGTGAATAGTGCCGTGTGACTCATTTTTAATGAAAGTTTTGCTGAAAAAAAAGGTTTGTAGGTCTTGTAAACAGTGCATAGGACCCATTGAAAAGTTGAAACGTGCTTTTCAAAAAAGAAAAAGAAAAAAATAAGCCAAAATGCAGACGCTATCAAAATCATCAGTTTCCAAATAGATACTAAGTCTAATTCGTACAATGTTGAGTTTCGTCAAAACTTGTAATTTTTTCCTATATTAGCTCAACCGATCATTTGACCAAAATTTGTAAATGTGGATAGTGAAGTTGATGAATAACACACTTTTGTCTTCATCCTCATTTACTCCAAACGAACGATTACAAATAAAAGTTCTTAAACAAATACTTGCAATGAAAATTTTCATTACCAAGAAATTTCTATCTTGGAATTTAGCCTTCACAAAAGTCCAAACATGATAGTTCACGGGTAATAGTCAAGTTCTGTTTTGCTTAAATAATTAAGATAAGGAGAAGAAGTTTTGTAATTGGACCACCTGCAATAGTCATGTTCACAACTTTGCTTAAATAACCTAATACTCCACTCCTACAATTAGATCAAAATTTTATACTCTCCACAATTTCTCTTCTATTCTCTGTTTTCCTCTTCAACTCTCTCTCTCTCTCTCTCATTAACCTTGCAATGTGATTTGCATCCTTAAGGTCCTCTCTTCTCTTATTCAATACTTTGTGTGAATTCTCTGTTTTTTTTTTTTTTTATTAAATTTATATTTGGTTTGATTCAATATCTGTTTAATGAACTTTTAGGGATGTATAATTGATTACCTTGAAAGAGGAAACTATCTTGAATGTACATACTATTGACAATAGTATGAGTTTGTTGACACTTACCCCAATACCACAAAAATCCTCATCATTCTCGTACAGCTCCATAAGGCAATCAAACCCTTCAACTTTAGTACATAGTGTGGTCAACAAAGATGCACGCCTAGTGAGTGCATCTGCCACCATATTAGTCACACCAAACTTATGCTTTAATGTGAAATGGAAGCACTGTATATAAGCTACCCACTGAGCATGCATCCGGTTAATGCCGGTTTGATTGTTGATGTGCTTTAATGCTTGATGATCTGTATATAATACAAACTCTCTCTGAATCAGGTAGTGCTCCAAATGCTTAAGAGTTTGTATTACAATAAAGAACTCCAGCTCATAGGCTGACCATTTACTTCGAGCTTCACAAATTTTCTCACTGAATAATGCTACTAGTCTATTGTCTTATGAAAAAACAATGCTTATCTTAACCACAGATGCGTCACACTCCACCTAGAACACCTTATCAAAGTGGGGCAATGCAAAAATTGGAGCGGTGCTCAACTTCTCCTTGATCAAGGCAAAGCTCTATTCTACTCTTTTCCCTATGAGAACCTCCCCTTCTTTAGACACCCAGTGATAGGGGTTACAATGCTACTAAAATCTCGAACAATCCTTCGATAGAAGGTTGCCAAACCATGGAAGCTTTATACATCACTCACTATCTTTGGGTTGGCCACTCTCTGACTGCATGGATCTTGTCCTCATCAACATGAATCCCATCCACACTGACCACATACCCTAAGAACAACAACTTATCAATCAAGAAGTTGCACTTCTTCAAGTTGATATACACCTCATTGGCCTGCAACACCGTTAGTACTTCTCGCACATGATTATAGTGGGATGCTTTTGTCTTATTGTAAATTAGGATATTGTCAAAATAAACTACCACAAACTTCCCCATAAATGGTTTCAATACTTGATTCATAAGCCTTGTGAAAGTGCTGGGAGCATTGGACAATCCGAAAGGCATCACCATCCACTCATACAACCCCTCATTTGTCTTGAAATTTGTCTTCCACTCATCTTCAAGTCGGATTCGAATCTGGTGATACTTACTCTTGAGATCCAACTTAGTGTAACACTTGGAACCATTTAGCGTATCAAACATGTCATCAAGTCAGGGAATAGGGAATCGATACTTGACTGTGATCTTGTTGATGGCTTAACTATACACACACATACGCCAGCTCCCATCCTTTTTCGGTGTTAATAATGTTGGTACTGCACATGGACTTATACTCTCCTAATCTGCCCCTTGCTCAGAAGCTCATCCACCTGCCCCTGTAGAATTTGACCCTCTTAAGGATTCATCTTATAGTGTGGTAGATTTGGTAGACTAGCTCTGGGAACTAAATCAACGCAATGCTAGATGTTGGGCATTGGTGGTAAACCTGCAGGTAGTTCCTCTGGAAACAGCTCTTTAAACTCTTTGATCAATGGTTGAATTGCCTTAAGTGTCTCAGCAACCTTCTTCGACTCTCCATCTGTCACCACTATTGCATAAACCTGTTTCAACTCCTTACACTCCCTGTCAAACTCATCCTCATTATTGACTATGAGAAGTGATGGCTTCCCCTATACTTTAGAAGCTTTGGGTACACTGCCTTCCTTAATAGGATCAAGGGCAATCTTTCTGCCATTCTTAAAGAACACATACACATTATCCTTATATTTATGAGTAGAATCTATATTATACTGCCAAGGTCTACCCAATATTAAATGATATGCATCCATTTCAACAACATCACAAACTATTTCATCTACATAACATTTACCCATAGAAAAAGTAACACAGCTTGGTAACTAAACTCTTCAACGCGAGGTTCTCTACGCTGCCACTGTCAATGATCAAATCGCAAACCCTCTTACTGATGGTGCAACATGCTCGAAAGATCTCATTTCGCTAATCACTACAATCCACCCTTGGTGTGAGCAACGACCTCTGAATCACTAAAGACCTCCTGAATGGCATGCCTTCCTCATCTTCTTTAACATCATTGGGACCATAGGCATATGGATCAGTAGCATTATACACTTCTTCACCCTCCTATTCACCTTCTGCCTTGCCCTTTTCCTCCACCACCAGATTCATTGTGGCTTGCTTAGGTAAGTACTAGATCGATGTTTTGGTTCTTCGCACTTGTAGTACTTATTCCCAGTTGGCCTAGCATAGGGTTAGCATTTGCCATCAGCTGGGTTATAGAACCTGCTACTGCCATTGTGGACTGCTTGACACCACTATTCTCCCTAACTACGAGTTGTGATCGTGGCGTAAACATAGGATGCTTACCTTTGTTGGCAATGGAACTAGATGGCTCCAAACTACAATTGGAAAACTTTGAACCTACCTAAAGATGCTGATATTCTATTTTCTTGAATAGGGTTACAGCCTCATTTAAAGTATATAGGGTTTGTAATGATACCTAATCTCGAATGGAAACTCGCAACCTGTGTACAAATCTGGATATCAGTTGTTCTTCAGTTTCCTCCAAATCATTGTGATCTTCCAACTTGTCAAACTCTTTCATGCACTCATTAACTTTCCGAGTACCCTGCTTGCAATCTTGGTACTATCTGAACAACTCCTACTGGTAATATGGTGGTAAGAATTGATCTGCCATTAATCTCTTCATCCGTTTTGGTGATCGTATCGGAAGCTTTTGTTCACAGGTACAGCTTAATTAAACACGATCCCACCAAGCACAAGCTTCTCCCTTCAATTTGTAAGCCACCAAACACGCTTGTTTGCCATCTGTAGTACCCATATAATCGAAAACCTTCTCTACTTCACTGACCCAATCTAGATGCTCTTCAATGGAGACATTACCATTAAAGGATGGTAACTCTACTTTCATCTTATAATCCCTCTGCTCCTGATAATCTTAGGCATTATCCCTTGCAGGACCATGATAATTCCCAAGGACTATCTCTGAACACTCCTTGTCCACACTGTTTTCCTCGTTGTAATCTTATTGCCTGTTTCAATTTGGACCGCTTTAGGGATGGCCATGGACTCGGTTATCACTTGCTCTTCATCATCACAATTAGGGTTTCGATTAAGCAAGGTGGCATGCGCTTCTTGAATCCGATCCATAGTCTATTGGGTTGAATCATGAAACTATTGATTTTCATCATGAAAATCAAGGAACTTAGCCCTAGTAAGGACTGGGTTGTTGACATTGTCACCGCTGTCATTATTATGGTGGTCACCATCTTGCCAATTAGCTATCAGACAAGGGTAAGTCAAGGTTTTGATACCAAATGATGTTGCGGAAGCCTAAAGAAAGCACATAAGATGCTTTCTTGATGGAACAAAAACTAAATTTTTAGCCACTGGTAATAAACCTTGAATCCACGAGGGGTTTCCCTAAATCCACAAGAAGAAAAACTAGAATCCACCAGAGAAAGAATTTGACAAAAGTTTGTGTTTATTGATAATACTCTAATCTGTATCTGATGGCTACAAAACAAATAAATCCGAGAAAAACATCTAAAACCCTAATTCGCACTAATTACGTGATTAGGTGGTAAAATACCGAAATTTACCAAAAATGGCAAAATTGAATTAAATCCAGAATCATAAACTATTGACCTTAAGGGTCATCCTAAAATAGATAAGATCTTATTCAGACTTTTAAATTAAAAGTTATTAAGGAAAAACAAATATTATTATAAATAACAAAAACACTATTTTAGGGGCCTTAACAAAGGACTTCGCCTAAATTTAGGCGACATTGTCGTCCTGTCAAATTTCATGCAATTCCAACATTGTTACCCTGATGGCCTCTACTGGCACACTCCTTTGATCTTGTGTTGTAACTTCTTGCGCCCTTGCTGCTCTAAGATAGGGGTGGCAATTTGTGTTCGCTTGTCGGGTTCGTGTCATGTCAACTCATGAGTATTCGACTATATAGGTTAACACTAACCCGACATGTTTATTAAATGGGTCAAGATTCCGCAACTTTAACACAACCCATTTATTAAACTGGTCAGTTGTGTTGACCGGTTTATCAGATATATCAAAATGAAAAAAAAAAAAATGAAAAAACTAACAAATAAGTATTTTTAATATAAAATTTAGAACTAACGAATTACATCACAAATAATCATTCAAAATTAAGGCATATCCTAATATCACAAATAACCAATTATAATATGTCAAAGAAAATAAATCATAACAACTAATAAGTTTATATAGAGTTTGAATGATATATTGGTAAAATGTCATTTAATTAAACAAGTTAGACAGGTCAAATAGGTTTTATGTATTCAACACTAACCCACCTTGTTTATTAAACGAGTCAGCTGTGTCAACCTGAATATGACACAAACCCGTTAAGTCTCAACTCATAACTTGCTAATTTCGTGTCGGATTCACGGGTCATGTCCAATTTTGCTACCCCTACTCTAGGAAGTCATGTGCTATCTGTTCTACATCATTTTTACATTAAATTATCTAACTTGGCACAAAAATTTAAAAGCTTAGATTAGATAAGACATATGGCACAAAATTAGACTTTAATTGAATTCCAATTAAAAATCTAATTGGATTTTCTCTCAGTTTTTGGCTATATATATATATATATATATATTTTTTTTTTTTTTCCAATCTGATAAGGGTCTAATCAAATTGAATGAAACACTACTAAAAGTGGACGTCATAGGTTGAAACACTAAAAAAATAATAAAAAATTGGAGAAAACATCACTTGGGAGAAAAAAATCATAGATTTTGGGTAAATCAAAGAATTAAAATCTTTAAGATTAGGACTTGGGCAAAATTTTGTGGTATTGATGTTCTTAATGATTTTTTGTCAAATTGAAGGTCGACTTATCATGTTAAGAATCCTAATTACAGGTTTGAACATCTAATTGGGTGGGATGACCACTAAACATCAGAATTTGAAATGAAGAACCTTGGAAAGGCGAAGAAAATACTTTCTATGGAAATTTCACAAGAATAGTAGGTAACTACTGACTTAGAATGAATTTCGGACATTTGCTTATAATTGTTTGATGTTTCATTTCATTCCACACTCTTGATAAGGCTAAATATATAATGATTAGCAGTGATTAGTCCTCATTTTTTTTTGGAGATAAATGCAAATTTTAGTTAAATTAAAGATACGTGTGCTTACTATTATTTGTTGATGCGGGATAAGAGTTTCTTGCAGAGTTCTTGCTGCAGCTATGAGTCTCAGGCGTAGCATGATGGGAACGATAAGAGGTGACAACGTATTTTATATTTTAATTCCAAATTAACATCAATAGATGATAAATAGTTTGAAAGTTTCGACTTAACTACCGAGATTCACCATTTAATTTGGGTAGTTACTTAGTCTAGATTCAAATCATAATGTTTATATGGATAAACACATTAAAAAAATAAAAACAAACCAACAAAACAACATCTTTGTGATTTCCATAATAAGTTCTTACTATCCAAAACCCAATTTGGTCTTCATAGTCTTCAAACTTTATTCCAGACATACATAACACAATGGTACGTTACCCAATATTACAAATAAATTTGTTATGAAATTAACCAACACTAAAAATCCTAACACAATTATATTCATTCCATACATTAAGCTAAAAACTTTCTTGCACATAACGCTAGCCTGGGACTAGTAAAAGTTATTTTGGAGACTACCTACCCCTTGATTTGTCATACTGTTAGTTCTAGGTAGAAAAGAACTATATATGAAGTGATAATCACTTTTTTAATAATGCTATGGGCAGAGAAGAGTATCAGGGTGGAGAAAGCAAGGCAGTTATTAGAGGCCAAAGAAGAATACTTGATTCGCAATGGAGCAATGTTACTTGAAAAGCAGACCACCTGCAACCAAGGTAGAGATACAGAGCCAATCAAGATTTTCTCTGCCAAGGACATCCAACAGGCTACTGATGAGTCATTTCCAAATTCAGTTGGGGAAATAAAAAAACTCAATTGATATTCAGACTTCAAGCAATATTTTGTTTGTACTGATAACTTTATTAGATCTTGTCCATTTTGTCCAATGCCATCTCTAGATTAAGACATTTACGTTTGTATTTTGCATATTATTTCAAGCAATTGTAATCAGTCATCAAATATTTGCTATTTCATATTTTTTCCAGGGTTTGGAATCATGTTGTCTAGAAAGAGGATAGAGTCAGTGATGCCACTTGTGGCAATGGTTACGATACTTTAGCAATGGTCAAAAGGGTCGCTGATGGACCAGCCAGGAGCTGTGTTTATGCAATTGATACTCAGAATGATGCTTTAGAGAATACTTCCTCTTTGCTAGAAGATTCACTCAATCCACAGTAGGTGCCCTTATCTCACAGTTCTTTTTTTTTTTTTTTCATTTTTAATCTTCTATGGGAAGAAGCAAATTGTACATTTATTATTTTTGGTTCGTCACCCTACTATTTTTGGATAATGAAGCTTCTGAAGGAATCCATTTTCAGTATTAACATATATGGATCTTCAGTTCTAAACTAAATTCCTAGAGCTCTCTGATGCTAATTCATAGTGCATGAGTGCCAGAGCTGGAAATTTTCTGATTCCAAATCACCTAATACTCTCTTAGTGTGCTGATCATGTATGTATGCAATTTCTTATTTAGTGTATAAACTAAAAAGTCAATTTTATTACTTGTAGCTGAAGGGACACCAAATGTGATAAAGCTCTGATGGGCCACTCGACTTACTTTCAGTGCTCTTAGAAATGCCAATTTGCTTGTTGATGAATGATGAGGCATTCACTATTCTTGGAAATGAAGGAGATCATCTAGGCCTGTTCTTCTACATGTTCAACCTTCGTACACATGTAGGCAGACCGTACGTTCACTGGAGAACAAAAACAAAAATTGGAATTGCTAATATTGATGTAAACATGGATAGAATTCCCCTTACTTAGATATCTAATTTATATCATTCCAATTTCGTTGGATGCCCCTGAAGGGACCTCTTAGACTAATTTAGAATGTGGAATTGTTGATTGGAGATTTCTTTATTTTTCTTTAGTATCTCACATGTCAAATATATAATAATGAAAAATGCTTACATACGCATGTTGATCATACCATTTTTATGTTTGGTTGCTAAATTTATTAAAATTGAACCATTTTTTACGGTTTGTTTCTTTTGGAATTGGAGACATGTTATGTATTTCTAAGGCTAATAAAAAATTATATTGATATTAATAATTTTACACATAGTGCGATTGCTTATGAGTTCCAAATATGTGCAGATAGAGCCTGTTAAGAAGCTCTTGTCCAGGTGCCTCAGTAAAATGGGCAAAGTTGTTCCCGAGGCCCCTTTAAGGTACTTGCTATGCCCCTGGTTTATTTACAAAATTACAATCTTCGTTTAAATGTTGTCTTTAGAATTGGTGAAATGATGTAAATTATTAAGTCTATTTTTTAATTTTCAAATACATTTTTGGATTGATCAAAGATGTCACATTAGTTTAGAAGTTTAGATGCTTTTATGCAGCATTATTCTCATGTTCAAATTAAAGTGGATCTTATGTTTTCCATTTCCATTTTTAAGTACTTATCAATAAAAAAAAAAAAAAAAAAATTAAAATACACTTTTACTTTCTGATTTAGTTTGGTTATTTAACGACTGTGTGAACTCTTAATTCTCAGGTCCTGAAAACCTGGAATTTGGCTACAGAAGTCCAGATTTGAGCTCTTTTAAGAGCCACATTCTCGACAAGATTAGTTTTGTTTTTAATCTTGTCCCACTAAACTTAAATCTTGGCTCCACCACTGCTCATGCATTGCTTACAAAATCAAAAGGCTGAATATTTGTATGTAATAGGGACCAGGTCAATTATAGTCGGCAGGCAAAAGTTGAATAGTTTTACTTTTCGTCTTTGGTTTGTGGAAATTCAAGCCACTCGCCCAAGAAACATCAACAAAGACCTTACCAACCATAGTCAGGCGGCCCTAAACATTTTGGAGCCTTAAGCAAGGACTAAAAATGAGACTTTTATTTTTATTTTTATTTTTTTAAAACTTTTTTTATACATTTTTTTTAATTTTTAAGTTTTTCATATCCAGATGCATATTTTTTAATAGACATTTCTAATTAAACAATATATTTATAAACACTAAAATAAAAAATAACTTTCAAGTGTAGAGTAAATGAGAAATAGAACCTGATTTATATAAAAAAGTATTGTTGTAGTTCCACCGAATAATAAAAAGCTTTTAGTAATTTCAACCTACATAAATAAAGACTTATTCAATATATTACCACTAACTAAAATATATATATATATAAAAACAAAAGATTAAAATTAAAAAAAAAATTAAGCACAAACATAACAAAAATTTAAGAACAACTATAACACAATGCTTATTAATAAGACCCACCTAAAAAAATGCACAAAACAAAACATACCTAAAATCTATAACACATAACAGTATAACCCAAAAAAAAAAAAAAAAAAGGCCCAAACAAGGTGAAACACCTCCAGGCAGAGGAAGGCGGCCCAATTTTTTATCTTACGTTACTTAAGTCCAACTGTCCAAGCAAACAAAACGTGTAGAGATTAGAGAGAATCTGAAGCCAAGTGCCCATTCATCAAAAAAAAAAAAAAAAAAAAAAAGAGAGAAGCCAAGCGCTGAAGCGCACTACCTGATAGCAGAGTCGCAGACTAGAGATGAGAGAACTCAAAACCCAAAGCCTAGAGCAGAGGCGCAGAGGCAAGCTTGCTTGAGATGAGAAGGATTAGGAATCAGAGAAGCGGAGAAAGCAAGCTTGCTTGAGATGAGAGAGGCTAGAGGCGGAAAGCAGAGAGAAAGAGGCAGAGCTACAGAGGGATTTGAGGAACGGTAAAACTAAAAATTTTAGGGATTTGAGTTGTTTTATTTGTTTTGATTTGTGATTATTTTGTGGTTAATCCCTTAGACCGGATTTGTAGTTTATCTTGTTGATTTTTTTGTTTGTCTAAAGGATAATAATGTTATTTTTGGGCAATAATTTTGTTTAGAACCAATCTATAACCGGATCTACCAAAATTTTTATTTTTTTGGTTAAAAGGATGCACTGAAAATAAGGCTTTATCTGAGAATAAATTTTTTTTTTCCAAACATGATGAGTATTTGGTCTTTGCTTTACGAATTCTACGCAATTGGTATGATTGTGATCACAACAACATGATGAGTATTTGGTCTAAACTTTGGTGGCCTTTCTCGGAAGCTAATTGAGAATTTTCACTCTTAATTCCATATATATATATATATGATTGCTCCTCTACTCTTGATATGAATTATATGGAGAGGTAACGATCTACTTTGCTTATTATCGTGTTCATGTACATATATAATTGTTTGATGATTCATTTCATTCCACACTCTCGTTAAGGCTAAATATATCATGATTAGCAGAGATTAGTCCTCGTTTGCTTTGGAGCGAATTTTAGTTAAATTAATGATACATGTGATTATTATTATCTGTTGATGCAGGGAAAGAGTTTCTTGCATAGTTCATGCTGCAGCTATGAGTCTCCGGCGTAGCATGATGGGAATGATAAAAGGTGAGAAAGTATTTTGTATTTTAATTCCAAATTAACAATAAAAAATGATAAATAGTTTGAAAGTTTCGACTTAACTACCAAGATTCACAATTTAATTTGGGTAGTTACTTAGTCTAGATTCAAATCATAATGTTCATATGGATAAACACATTAAAAAATAAAAAATAAAAAATAAAAAACAAACCAACAAAACATCTTGGTGATTTCCATAATAGGTTCTTTCTATCCAAAACCCAATTTGGTCTTCATAGTCTTCAAACTTTATTCCAGACATACATAACACAATGGTACGTTACCCAATATTACAAATAAATTTGTTATGAAATTAACCAACACTAAAAATCCTAACACAATTATATTCATTCCATACATTAAGCTAAAAACTTTCTTGCACATGACGCTAGTCTGTGACTAGTTAAAGTTATTTTGGAGATTACCTACCCCTTGATTTGTCATACTGTTAGTTCTAGGTAGAAAATAACTGTATATGAAGTGATAATCACTTTTTTAATAATGCTATGGGCAGAGAAGACTATCAGGATGGAGAAAGCAAGGCAGTTATTTGAGGCCAAAGAAGAATACTTCATTCGCAATGGAGCAATGTTACTTGAAAAGCAGATCACCTGCAACCAAGGTAGAGATACAGAGCCAATCAAGATTTTCTCTGCCAAGGACATCCAACAGGCTACTGATAACTACGATCCAAATCTAATCATCGGCTCTGTAATCGCAACAGTCTACAAAGGAACACTAGATGAGCGGGAAGTAGCTATTAAAGTCAAAGGCCCTCCAATGCATTGGCCCTTTGAGATGGTGGTAGATTTCTTCCTAAACCAAGTCACAATTAAACAATTGATCAGCCACAAGAACGTTATGAGACTCTATGGTTGCTGCCTTGAAACTGAAATTCCCATGTTGGTTTTTGAGCTCATCTCCAATGGCACCCTCTTTGATCATCTCCATGGTCAATGCAATGAAATTCCTTGCCGGATCTCATGGCTTGAACGTGTAAGAATAGCGACTGAGACATCCTATGCTCTTTGTTACATGCACTATGGTAGGCCAAGGCCAATAGTCCATTTGAATGTCAAATCATCTAATATATTTTTGGATGAGTCCTGGACTGTCAAAGTATCAGATTTTGGTATTTCGGTTTCAATTGCACCTGGAGAAGACTTTTTTCAGGGTAGTTTCATTGAGGGAACCATTGGATACATAGACCCGGAATATCAAGAGACATTGCAGGTTACGGAAAAGTGTGATGTTTATAGCTTTGGGGTTGTATTGGTGGAAGTTTTAACAGGTCATAATCCGACAGAAATGTTCTTAAGGCATAACAATTTGGTAGATTACTTTGTTTTGAAAATGGAAGAGAATTGCATATTACAAATTGTTGATGATGTGGTGCTAAGCCAAGGGAGCAATGAAGATATTCAAGCATTAGCTAAGCTTGCATTGAGATGCATCAAGAAGAAGGGAGATGAGAGGCCGGCCATGAGAGAAGTAACGCTTGAGCTTAGGCGGATACAACATCTCATAAGGTCAAAACAAAATAATGAAACTGGTTCAGCTCAAACACCCTTAAAGTCATGTAATTAAATTGTCATTGTTGGCATTAGAAGCCCATTTCACTGTCTACTATGATTGTAAAGTAAACTTCATCATATTATCATATTCTCATGGTTCTAAATTTCTTGATTTATTGATAAATTTAAAGAAAATGCAAGTGTAATTGTAACATAGGAATCCCAAGTCATGCCCTATACCAAACTCTAGAGAAGATAATACAACTAGGTAAAAAAATCATGTGAAAAAAATCTAAGGAAGAAAAAAACTTAAAAATCAAAAATATTAAACAAAAATCGAAATTTTCCACAAAAGAAAACAAAACTGAAATCAACAGATATCAAAAAACCCGATATATATTCATCATTGGGACACAAGCCACTGGATTGGGATTGCAGGACTCTTGATGGAAAGAATTTTAGAGAAATTTTGAGCAGGGTAGCTTGGTGGGCTACCATATACCATATCTGTCTTCAATGAAGGCAGGAGCATCTTAAATGATTGTTTTTAGATCATTTTTACAAATTGGCTATATAGTTTTTGGGAGAGTGAAAACTGAACTAAAAATGAAAAGAAAAACAAATACGAGTAATTGGTGTTATCAAGTTTCACTAACATTAGATTTGAGACTTTAGAAAGCAAGAGAAGTGGAGCTTACTATGTCAGATTTGCTGAAGAGTTTGAGAGGGTATTGGTAGTGTAAGATGATGCATTTGATGCCATGATTGATTTGCTTATAGCTCTAACAACACGTAAATTTTGTACTGTATACTTGAAGAAAGAAATGCAGAAGGTAATGTAGAAGAAATTTGCAGATATATAAGAAGGATATTAAGAAAAAGAGATCCACCTCTACATATAGTTGGCAAATTGCACATGTACAAATCTCATTTAGAACTGATTTACTTGATCTATAATAGAATGAATAGAACTTTTATAACTCAAAAACAGTTAACCCTACTGTTGTTGTTCAAGCTCATATTCCTAGCTGTTCCTGGCCTCATTTTGCAGGGAATTACTTCATGAGCAAGACGTGCATCAAGTTCCCCTTACATTCTCTTTGGTTGGATCAAATCTTTAGTAATTGCCATATCAGCTAAAAACTTCCTGTGTTTTGTACCTTCCGGACCTGGTATCAAAAAAGAAAAAAAGAAAAAAAAGAAAACCGAAATGAATTCAGCTTAGATCCATATATGATAAAACAGAAATGGATCCAAAATTAGTAGGCGACATCCCAAAAATAACAATACTACGGTTTTCTGCTTTTCTTAGCAGATAAAGTTAAACAAATAAATGGAACTGTGAGAAAAGGGCACCTCGTTTGGATTGAGCAACTCTTCTACCAAAGACGAAGTATTCTCTAAAGATCATTCTGAATATCCATTGCATAAACACAACCCTGCTTAATTCATTATCAAAGTATATTGACCATTGCTAAAGTATCATAACCATTGCCACAAGTGGCATCAATCACTGTATCTCCTTTCTGGACATCATGTTTCCAAACCCTGGTAAAAGTAGTCAATATCATCTATTGGATGCCTGGATACAATTGCCTGAAATAAATAAAAAGGCATTTTAAAGATCACCACCAAATCTAGATTGTGGTATAATTTTCTATTAAGGATGAGCAGTTAATCATAAATGAAAGCATGATCTGGTGCTATTCATTTTGTTTAAGGATGAGCAGATCACCTGCAAGATAGGAAGTGAAGTAAGCATGGAATATGTATGGCAAGTGTATTATCATTGAGTAGGCCATTGAAGTTTCAATAAAAAAACATCATGGGACCTTAAATCAATTGTTGATTGATAAAAAAGATAAGAAAATTGTAGAGAGTAATCCAGCATGCCTAATGTTCCAATTTGTGCTCATATCAAACATAGATTTTTAAAAACTTTATCCACACATGCACATGCAATCACACAAATCCCCAAAAACTAAAACTCACATCAGATGCTTCAATTTCGTCAGAAAGGAATTCTTATGTAAAGTTCCAATCTATTGTTGTAAGAACTCTCTCTGCTGTATTTAAAGTGCACTTTTATATTTTACTTTCTTTTCTTCAATTGTTCCCACAATATATAATGCCAAAAGAGGTAAATTAAGCGAACTGATTCATCAATTTCTTTGCCTATTCTGATTCATCAAAAATCAGAATAGTTCATTTCATACTTATACCACTACATTTGGATTAAATTAAATCGAATCTAATCTAGTCAAATCACATATATACCTGCAAATAACAAATTAAGTTTAGAGAAATTAACCTACAAGTTGAAAGCAATTAAGCTTCAGTTTAGTGAAAAGGTATCAAATTTACAACAAAACCCAGATTTTGTTAAGTACAGTTTCACAAAGAAATCCGTCAGCATAGAAGCAAATATTGAATTTTAGCATAAAACCCAAATGGCTAACCGCTACTAGTACTCTGTTTTGTTATGTAGGACAAAGAAAAAGAAAATAATTTTTAGAAGAAGTGAAAAGAGGGAAAACGGGTACCGAAAAGCGAGTCCATTTGGCTCAATGGCTTTCACGCAGAAGCGAGTCCATTCTCTAGGGTTACAAAGGAACGTGAATAACATTTAACGCATAAACCTTGTGATGGCCAAATCACATTGTACCTGCAGCAAAGAGTATTGCGTGTTGTGTGTGTGAAAACATCAAAGTTAAGCGATAACGTGTTCGAGAAAATAGTGGGAAAAAAAGAACATTGACACTTGGAATAAATAGCAAAACAGTCCTCGATATCTCCCACATCGATAAAATACAGGTAAATTGTTTTATTTATTAGTTGTTGCAATAATTATACCAAGTGCCGAGCTTAGTGACGTGAGCTTGTAACCGAGTTGGGGCATTAAAATGGTTAAATGTATGTTATGATTAGCTAGGGTGGATGTGGTTAGTCTTGGTTTGTCCATCATGGAGTCAACTTTAGCGTGCCCCTTTGCCCTTGGGTTAAAGGGCAACCCCCACCCAAAACGGATGGGTAGCAATTACAAAAACTACAAAATGATAAGGATTCTGATTGGGCTTTCCCCACAAATCAACACACAACCCTTCCTAGCATGCTCCCTAGTTCTTCTCCATACAAACAACCACTTTTTAAAATTTTCTTTTTTTATCTAATGGGCCAAGGGAGGAAAGCGATAAAATGATCAATAATTTGACAAGCCTAAGGGTGCGTTTGTTTGGAGATGAAATAGGGTGAATGGAAAACTTTGGAGAGAAAATGGGAAGAAAACCTTTTTATTTTTTAGGTATTTGGTTAGAGGGAGGGTAGGGAAAAAAATTGGTGGTATCTATGTATATTAATTTTCCTACCATTTTTTTATAAAGCCCAAAGCCTAATACACCTTAATCCCAATTAAAGCGGTTAGGACTTTAAGGATCTTTCATCAACTAATCACATTCAAGAAGTCTCTATTTCACCATTCTACAACACCAACAATAACGAGTTCTTTGTCCCAAAACTATTGATCTTCAATAGACTAATCAGCATTTACATGTATATTCTTTTAGAAAAATGATATGTACACAATATTTTTTTAATAAATTTTAAGTGGCAAGTTGTTATTAGTTGTTATTATTGAGGCAAAAAAGTAATCTTAGTATTAGGTTCAAATTTGAACCAATAACAACTAACTACTTATGATTTGTTGTAAAAATATTGTGAAAATGTTATCAACATACCACCTCTCATTTGCTGTTGTTGTTGTTGTGTTTTTTTTTTTTTTTTTTTTTTTTAACACTTATTCGAGGACAGACAGACAGATAACATTGATTAAATAGTTTCTACCTATAAAGTGATTCGAAGATTTATGAGGAACAAAGACAAGTTGTCACTAGTTGTTATTATTGAGGCAAAAAAGTAATCTTAATGTTGGGTTCAAATTTGAACCAATAACAGCTAACTACTTATGATTTGTTATGAAAATATTGTGAAAATATTGTCAACATATCACTTGCCATTTGTTGTTGTTGTTGTTGTTTTGTTTTTCTTTTTGTTTTTTTTTTTTAACACTTATTCGAGGACAGACAGACAGATAACATTGATTAAATAGTTTCTACCTATAAAGTGATTCGAAGATTTATGAGGAACAAAGACAACCCTACTGATTCTAAAAATTCCTTTGAACACCTTCCTCCTGAGACACTGCTTCAACTCTTTTAGGGTCCTAGTTCACAGAGATGAAGATAATCTTCTTAATTGTTAATTCTCTACTCTCTTTAGCACTTGGATTTTTCTAATGTTTGCTGGGAGTCCCTCGTGGTTTTTTGGGTCAAGGCCATTAGAGGTTTTTGTGATGCGGGTTTTCCATGGAGGTCAGGTTAGGAAAGACAGGTGATTGTGTGGGAAAGATAAGTTAAGGTTACGTTATTATTATTATTATTATTTTTTAATCATTAGAATTATTTTACATTGCTTCTCAAAAAAAAAAAAAAAAGAATTATTTTACATTTTCCTATGTGTCTTTCATTTAAATCTAAATAAAAATGAGAGAGAATAGGATGATTTTTTTTTTTAATAGGAGGAGCTGAGTTGCACCCTATTCATATTTGTATTCATCTGCTACGTTTTTATTTCTTCTTTTTTCTTGGGGGTGGGGAGAAGGGCTTTGCCCTTATTTAAAAAAAAAAAAAAATCTAGTACAATGTTCCTATTTTAAAACTATTAAGTACCGTATCCTTATTTTGAAACTCGATTTTAACAAAATCGAGTTACAGATGGAATTCGACTTTAACAAAGTCATGCATGCATATTTTGTCAGTTAATTTTTTTTTTTTTTTTAAATTTAAGTGAAACTCAAACGTATAACTCAATTTTGAGGATATTTAATTGTATACGGAACTTAATTTTGTTAAAATCGAATTTTAAAAACAAATACATCTGCTAAATAATTTCAAAATAGAGATACTATGCTAAATTTTTCCTTTATTTATTTTTTTAAAAAATCTAAAATATCTCTATTTTACCCTTAATTTCAAAGGGAAATTATTATGTACTCTCGGAGTATCATGAATGTATATTCCCTCCTCTCACATAAATGGTGGGTCCTACTAATTAAATTCATGGTGAGACCCACTATTCATTCATGTAAAAGGAGGGAGTACGTATTTATGGTACCTAATAATTTTTCAATTTCAAAGTAGGGATATTGCTCTCTCTCTCTCTCTCTCTCTCTCTCTCTCTCTCTCTCTCTCTCTCTCTAAAAAACCCATTATCGCTTTCTCTCTCAAAATCCCAAAATCAAACATAAATGCACAAAATTCCACAAGTCCACTAATTAATTTCATGGTGAGCCCACTATGTAATGCGAGATTTTTGTGATGCGGGTTTTCCATGGAGGTCAGGTTAGGACAGACAAGTGATTGTGTGGGAAAAATAAGTTAAGGTTATGTTGTTTTTTTTTTTTTTAACCATTAGAATTATTTTACATTGTTTCTCAAAAAAAAAAAAAAAAATTTATTTTACATTTTCCTATGTGTCTTTCATTTAAATCTAAATAAAAATGAGAGAGAATAGGATGATTTTTTTTAATAGGAGGATAATTCCACCCATTATCGCTTGTCCTACTAACATCCCACTATGTATTTCCTTGTGTGATGTCCTAGCTCTTCTTTTGTATCATCAGCTGTAAGAGTTGGGCTAGAGAGAGAGAGTAAAGCTGCCAAAATGGTGGACAAGGGCAGCGAAGGAAGAAAGGAAGAGGTTGTCACAAGAGAGTACACCATCAACCTCCACAAACGCCTTCATGTATAAGTGTCTGTATTTCTATTCATCATTCTTGGTTCTTGTTAATGGGTTTGATCTGGTTTAAGTAAGATTAGAATTAGTGGGTCAAAGCTGTTTTATTCTAATCTTATTGATTGGTGCATTTTGAAACCTTTTTATTTTTTTGTTGTTGAAAATAATGTTGTTTCTTTTGATTCAATTGGGTTTTATTTGGAATATTCATCTCGTTTGAGTGATTAAAAAGAGGTTGGTTATTAAAAATTGGTGTTATGCATTTGGGATCAATGTATTTTGAGCTGGAAGTATCTTATGTGAATGATAACAGTTCATTTTTGTTTTATAACGCTCTGTTAATTATGGTGGAACCTGTTTGCACTAGAAAACTAGTATATTCTAGGTGTGAAAGACTTATATTGTTTAGAGCGCAGCTGAGATTATATGATTTCTATAGATTGGTGACTTATATCATTCATTAAAAAACCCTCAATCTTTGAAGGTTTTATCTATTGAAAATGGGAGGTTTACATGAACTTTCCTGTGTGATTAGTGAGTTGTATATCTGACTAATTCTCCTTCATCAAGGGAAAACTATGCACTGAATCATGATACCACCATACCTGACTTCTAAATGAACTGTGGTGGTGTAGTTTTGTATAATTGGAGATGCTTAGGTATTGTAGAGATGCAAGAGATGAATTGTTATGTTTTGCGAGGGATATCGACATTCTTTTCACCAACATAAAGGTTGTTGTGCTTCTGAATCATGAAAATCCTGTGTGTGTGTGTGTGTGTATATTTAGGTTGGGATGCACGAACACGACAAAAAACTCACCACATCTGCATCCGATGCGGCAACACGTGAGGGACGCCGCTGCCTGCGCGGCGGTGCTGCGTCCAGATTTTTATTTATTTATTTATTTTTCACGACTCACGCCAACGCGGTGCAGACTTGGGCCGATTCACGCTGATTCGAGTTGAATCGGTCCCTATTGGCGCCGAAACAGACTGATTCAGGCCATGCAAGCATAGAACCGGCCGATTCAGGCCAAAATTTCAAAAAGAAAAGAAAAAAGGGTGCAAAACTCACTGTTTATCTGACATCTCCAGGTTCTTTCTCTACATAGGGTTATACGCTGATATGGGTTAATGCTATTGTTGGTCTGTTTGAGTTTTTGTTGTTATATATGTGAAAAAAATTTGTTCTTTACACTGTTGAGTTTTGGGTATCTTGAAACTTGAGACTGAGAGAAAGGAGTTTTCTAAATTGGGTATCTTGAAACTTGAGAGAGAGAGTTTGTGACAGCACGGTCCACCTTCCCCATGATTGAGTCCTTGTTTTGTTTTGAAATGAAGAACGGTTATCGCTGTTGAAAGAAAGCTAAGGAAATAGTTGTTGGAGGCCAAAATCTGAAATTTAAAGGTGGGAACGGTTGCGCTGTTGGAGGAGGCTGTTGTTGTTTTTGCTGCTGTGAAAACTAGTCGCCACCGCCGCCGGAGAGGTGGAAGCCAAAAGGGTGTCTGTACATAGGTGGTATTTTGTGAAAGAACCAGAGTGAAGAACGATTCTGCTATTGGAAGTGATGGAGAAAGTATCTCTCTACGGGTCAGCATCCTCTTTCGTGAGAGGCGAGCCAATACAAAAAGAGAGACCAACTCAGGAAGGTTCCTCGAAAAAGAAAAAAAAAAGGGACCAACTCAGGTGTGAAACTGTGTAATGGAAGTGAGCCCCATTGCTTTGCTTGTGGGGTTTAAATTTGCTTTCTTTCTTTCTAAGGTGGAGGAGTCATGGGTTAAAATGAGAATTGGGGGGTTTAAATTTGTATGAAATAAGTTTTGTATATTGCTTTTCTTGCTGTTGTTATTTATTTACTTATGGTTGTCATTTTTATGTAAAAAAGTATGCTTAGCAATATATTAAAAATATAAACAAAAATATTTTTAGAATTTTTTTAATCGTCGCACCCCGCCGCATTTGCACCCAACTTTTTCAAAAATTGCCGAGTGTCGTACCTGCACCTGCACCCACACCCACACCCACACCCGCACCCGAATCCAGAAACGCACCCGTACTTCATAGTATTTAGGTATCTTCCCGCTCGTGTTCAGAACATTGTTGACTTACATATGAATCCATTGATTAGGTCCCTAGGGTGAAGTTTAGAAAGTCTATAAGTGCACTACAGGTAGCATTTGGAAGACCGTTCATTGTTTTCCAAAATTTTGAATTCCATGTTAAGAGCCAGAGAACTAGTAACTCCTTGTCAGATACGAGTTTTAGGTTTTGGGGTTGTGTGTGCTTGCATATGCATGTGTGTAGAAAGTTTTTACAAATCTTTGTATGGAATAGGTATGTTGGATCACTCTCTAAATTTTCTATCTTTTTGATCAATCAAAAATTGTTGGAAGATACTTTTTTCAATCCCCAAGATATCTTTTATTGACACTTCAATGGCATACTCAATGATGAGATGCTTGCCATACATATTCCAGCTTCTTGACTTCCTATCTTGGAAAAAAGGAGTTGCCATACATATTCTACTAAAGCACTACTAAAATTCAAATTTGCTACAATCACTCCTATTAAAAGACGGCAACCAACTCTCCTCTTCTTCTTTTTTTATTTTTTTTATTTTTATTTTTTTTTAATTTAAAAAAATTATTTTGCAATATCTTTTCTTTTCCCCCTCTCATTCATGTTAAGTTATTATTATTATTATTTTAAAAAACCCTTAATTTTTTTATGGGGAAAAAACCCTCATTCTTATCCCTCTTTTTTTTTTTTTTTTTAAAAATTTAAATTATTATCCTTATCCCATCATTAAAAAAAATATTTGCAAGATCTTTTTTTTTTTCCTCTCCTTCACGTTAAGTTGGTTTTAAAAAAATATATAAAAACCTTAATTTTTTCCCCCTTATCCTTATCCCCCCCCCCCCCCCCCCAAATGGCAAATTACAACTTCCCATCTATGATTTGGCTAAAATTTAAGTTGCCTACCTGTGGTTTAAAATTTGACACTTTATCAACCTGAAATTTGACCTAAATTTAAGTTGTCTACTTGTGGTTTGAAATCTCATGATACAAGTGTTTTGTTTGATTCTTTTTGATTTGACATATTCATAATTATGCACTTTATATTACTTATGAATAGGGGTTTTTTTTCCATAAAGGGTGCATGCTTGCCTATAAATTCTAGGACCCTTATATTACTTAAGACATATTTATTCTCTGCAATTTTTATGACCCTTCAAGTAAGGGCAATAGAAAATAATCCGAATGTCCTCATCTTCAACCATTGCAATTGGAACCCAACCAAAACACTGCATATCGATCAACAACCCACTAACCCATGACCCATGGCATGAACTATTAGTAGTCCACACACCAAATGCAACCCACGAGCCATGGTGTGACCCATTAACCCATCCACTGCATCATGATTAATGACCCACCGACACTTCAATAACCCACAACCATATTGGAACCCATCAACCCAACCACCGAAACCCAATCAGAGAGAGGAGAAAGGGTCAAGAGAGAGTGAAAGGTCTTAGATGTGAGAGAGAGAGGGACAAAAAAGAGAGGGAGTAGATTTAGCTAAATAAAAAGAAGAAGAGAGGAAGCATAGATAATTTGTTCATGAGAGAGAGAGAGAGAGAGAGAGAGAGAGAGAGGGAGAGGGGAATAAAATACATAATTTCTATATAATTTTCAGCAACAGTGTATTGCTAGAGATGGCAGTTTACTATAGCTGAGTATTAAAATTTTTTAAGTATACCACCTTTGATGTTGTGGGTATTTTTAGTGTGTTAGGTTTTAGCTATTTGAGCACCATTGCTGTGAATGCTCTTAGATGCCCTATCTTATCAATTCTTCAATTAAATTCAATCATATGGACCCACCATCACACCTCTACCACTCACAATTAACCATGTAGCAAGTTGTGGCAAAACTTGTACCATTTTATAAGTCCCTAGCATTACTCAAAAAAAAAAAAAAAAAAAAAAAAAAAAAAAAAAGGAAAAAGGGAAGAACGGTGTTTTAAAAATACATGAAGATGAAGCATGAGTATAGCATTAAGAATTTTGGTTTTGACCCTTTAGTCATTTTATAGGCTTTATTTTTAGGGAACTAATGGTGGCAAAAAAGTAAAGAAAATATAATTATGAATATGTGGATTTTTGGGTGTGAGATAATAGTGTAAACTTATTGGATATTTTAGAAGCTTCTCTTCTAGAATGTGTACTATTACAAGTTTTTCTTTAATTATCTGATTATTGAGTAAATGGTAGCCAAAAAATTGTTTTAGGTGATATCTAAGGATTTTAGAAGAAGGGTTAGGGATAAGTTCTTTTGTGGTGTGCTAGCAGAGGTAAGTAATCTTACCCTGATAAGTTATATTTTTGCTTACAGTATTGTATTTACAATTGTCACATTTTTATTTCAATTGTATTATTGCATTGATTTATAGCAAGGAATAAGAAACAACATAAATATATTTGAATTACTGTGTATATGACATATAATCATTGTCAGATTTTGGACAATCTAACTATGCTTTGACTTTGATATCCAACCAATGAGGGTTATTTATAAGTACCAAAACTAATTTCATTTGGGGCATCAAGAGCCTATCATGTTTTTGGATGAATTTGATGTCCAGTCACGTGAATATAGCGTGACCATAGTCATAAAAGATTGTATTTATTTTGAAACCCATAGTATATTATAACTTTTGACATATGTGAAATATTTGTTCTTATAAACAATGTATTATTTTGTCAATCTATATGCTTGTTTCATCTAGTTTGGTATTTGGTTACTTATTGAGTTGTCAACTTATAGTAGCATGTGTATGGACTTCTGCTAGGATGTGCATATGAGTAAAGTTTAGGAATCGTTGGGATAAGATTTGGACTTTTATATTTAAAAGTTATCTTTACTTTATACTCTTAGTCATAAGAGATTCAGTCTATTTTTTTAGTGATGTTGGGAGTTTATTATTATATTTAGACTTTTGTGCTTAATTACATTTGATCTAATATGGCAATTGTTGAGGGTTTATTATTGCTCTTTGAGGCATTGCATGCTTGTAAGGTAAAAACCCTTGTAAGTGTGCAACTATTGACACATGCTTAGTCCTCTTGGTTGTGTTTAGGGCGTGACAGAATTTCTTTGTGAATTCAATAAAAATGTCATCCCAATTGCATGTCTCCGTTTTTCAGGAAAACCTAGGAATTCTGGCTTAAAGGAAGTATAGAACAAAATTTTCAAGAAATGATGACAAATTTGTTTGGATCTTTTAAAATAAAAGAATGCAAATGAAAGGAATGTAAGTAACTTTTTTTGGGAGTAATATAGAAAGAGTCGAATGGAATCATTTTATAACAATATTATTATTAGAATCCTATTTAAAAATAAAGGGATGAATATATAGGGGTATTTTGGGAGTTTCAGTAAAACATTCATTAAATCTAATTCTATTTCCTCAAATTTCTCCCAATTTCGGGGGAGAATGAAAGTTTGAGGTTTTAAGGGAATAGAGAGGAATAACTGTTCCCTCCTACTCATTCCATTTCCTTCCACATAAACTCCTATTCATTAAATGATTTTTAACAAAGTGTGATAGTGCTTTGTTTAGCTTTTTTTTTTCTTTTCTTTTTTTTCTTTTTGGTTTAACTAGACGCATTTTTTTTCCCTTCTAGGCACGATTTTTATTTTTTGATAAATTTGGGTGATTGCATTTTTTTTTTGGTTGTTTATACCATTTTTGTTTTAATAGGGCATTATTTTTTAATAAGGGTATATAAGTAAATTTATACAAACTCATTTTTTCCACTCCTCCATTTTTCCACTCCCAATCAAACACAAAGGAGGAAATTAAAATTTTTTCTATCTTTTAACTTTTTCCATTTATTTCCCATTTTCTATCTTCCTACTTTTCTATCTTCTCAACCAAACGGACCCTTAGAAATTTTGGTTTAGAGGAAGTATGAAATGAAAATTTTAACGCAAGTTGACACATGTTTGGTGAGTATGGCTGAATTCTTCAATCTCAATATGGGCATAGCTTGTATCATGAACTATGGGACTTCACTCTCGCCAACTTAAATATATGTGCAGCAAATTCAATCCTAGCCGACCTAACATAGTGTAAATATGCTATTATGGGGAAAATTAATAAAGAGAGATAATAGTAATAAGATTACACTAATTGTAACTCTTATTAGGACTTCACTCTTGCCGACTTAAATACATGTGTAGCAAATTCAACCCTAGCAGCAATATTAGAGCTATAGCATAGGTTTTTCTTTATTTTTATTTTTTATTTTTTTTCCATGTGAGATAGAGCTCTAAAGATGTATTGGAGTTTGGGTCTTATGAGAGCGGCTGTGTACTCACTGACGGAGCCGGGAGGGCAATTGACCCCCATTACGTCTACTGACAAGTTGCTAGCATGAACAAAAACTTAAACGTGTCATTTAAACCAACCAACCGTTAACAGCGTTTAAAAAACCAAAAAGAATATTTATTTTAAATGATATGTTTTTTCTTATTATTTATTTATTTATTTATTTTTAATGCATAGAACAAATTGTCCCAATATCCCACGTACCCCTTTGTTGTTGTTGTTGTTGTTGTTGTTGTTGTTTTTTTTTTTTTTTTTTTGACCATACTTTTATCACATTCAGTAGTTCTCTTATTTTTTTTAACTAACATTTGATGGTTCTATCGTTACATTCATTTGACGGTTCTATCGTTACATTAAGCAGTATTAATATCACATATAACTGTACATTTTTCTCATTCAATGATTCCCTTATTTTTGGCTCACATTTGACAGTTATATTGTTACATTTACGCAATACCAACATCACAATTGATCGTACTTTTATCACATTCGGTGGTTCTCTTATTTTTACTCACATTTAATGGTTCTATTGTCACATTAGACGGTATTGACATCACATATAATTGTATTGTTGTCACATTAGGTATTTCCTTTATTTTTTACTCACATTTGATAATTTCATTGTCACATTATGCAATACCAACATCACATATAATCGAACTTTTGTCACATTTGGTAGTTTCTTTATTTGTTACTTACTTTTGACAGTTCCATCATCATATCGGGCAGTACCAACATCACTTATGATCATACTTTTGTCATATTTGGCGGTTTCCTTTTTCAGTCATATTAAATGGTGTTGATGTCACATTGGACAATACAAACATCACATATAACTATATCATTATCACATTTGGTGTTTCTTATTTTTTACTCACATTGGATGGTCTAACGTCACATTAGGTAGTACAAATATCACATGTAACCGTACTATTATCACATTAGGCAGTTCGTTTATATTTTAAGTCACATTAGTTGTTCCAGGATTACATTGGCAGTACAAATATCACGTAGAAAATTATTCATAATTTTGCATAGCTTTTGAGCTCAACGGGTGTTGATGAAACCACGCATCATAAGTCTTCAATATGTGCTTAAATGCTTACCAAAAATGTTATATTCTTTATATGATTCTTTGGGAGCTAATATAAAGAAGTCAATATAATAATCTATGATATGTAAGAGAAAAAACTTTTTATCCAATTGATGATAACCCATATAATAATAATAATAATAATAATAATAATAATAATAATAATAATAATAATAATAATAATAATAATAATAATAATAATAATAGGTAAAGTTGAGAGAAACTTAAATTAGAATTCTAAATTAGAGTTCTAATTTTGTGCTATGTGTCATAAATTATTTATTCTTAAAGAGTTTTATTTCTTAAATTTAGAATTAAATGTGGGAGCACATCATAAATATTTATCCGAGTGAGCTATTAAATACAAAAATCAAAGAGTCTAGAATAAATGAATATTAAAAAAAAAAAGTGCTTCACAATAATTTCTTATTTTAAAAAAACATGGACAATTTATATTTTATACCTAATAATATCCTTACAAATTTTTTTAAAGAGTTAACAAAATATAATTAAAAATGACTATTAATAGTATTTAAATTATATATATAGCAATTATATTATGCATCTTATTGTATATCTTTAAGTGTTTTCATGCATATGCATGAGGTAACAAGCTAGTGATAAGAATCTCAAAACCCAAGCTAAAGCATTAGAATCCATTCCTAGAACCTAACACTCTAATATTTAGTTTTTCAGTAAGAATTAAAATTTTAACGGTGAGTCATCCTACAATAAGCTTAAATTGACAAAAAAAAAAAAAAACCTGTTAAATTCCTAAAATTACCAAAATATTCCCCAAACAATAACACGTGATTAGTGACAAGTGATTCTTAAAAAAAAAAAGATTAGTGACAAGTAGTATTATTTCTTTTCCCTATAAGAAAATCAGAAAAGTAATTTTCTTTTCTTTTCTTTTCATGTATGTTAAATTTTTTTTACTAAGAACATTTACATTAGTTTAGGCAAAAAATATTGTCTATTTTAAAATAAGAATCTACATTTTTTTATTTTACCTAACCATTTTTTAAAACACTCACATGTGGTTATTTATTCCATCTAATGTGACTAAAAGCCAACGTGCCTAACAATAACCAAAAAAAAAAAAAAAATATGCCCCACTTATGATGCCAGTTGACCTAAATTAAATTAATAATAAAGAAAAAGTTGAATTGAATTTTCCCGCATAGTTAAGGTTATGTTTGGTAGACTGTAATAGGAAATGTCATGTAATAGTTATTCATATGATTTAACTATGCAATAGTTTTGTTATGTTTTTAAAAATATTATTTTTTAGGAAATATAATTATATGAGTAAGATATTTCTTAAATTTTATTTAAAATGCCTTTATTCCATTATTTTTAGGATTCTATTATTGTGTTGTCACCAAACAAATGAATAGTAATAAGCATTACATTACAACATTTTGTATTTCTTGTAATATCTATTCTTATTCCTATGTAATTACCATTACAATCTACCAAACGTGCTTTAAAGGTTGATTTTTTTGACCTAAACTAAAATACTTCCAAACTTTGTAAAGTATCGTAATAATAGCATCAGAGCCACTCAATTGGGTTTTTTAGAGTGATATTTTGATTCATTTTTTGTTAGAGTGATATTTTGATTCATTTTAGTGATGGTGAGAATATTTTGTTCGTATTAGCTAGAGATTTAAGTGACAATTTGGTTATTTTTGACATCTCATGGGTAGTTTAGTAAAAAAAAAAATTATAAAAAAAATGTTTCAATGGAATTTTCTTTGGAAAATATTTTACAACAAAACAAACTATTCCTTAGTCACGTTGAATGGTATTGTCTTTACATTAAATGATACCAATGTCCCAATTAGGAATGCCAACGTTCATATGTAAGCAGGGATGGATCTAGGATTTTATGTTAGTGAGAGCTGAAATATATAAAAAAGAAAACTCTAAATAGGCATCCATATAGTATTAAAAAAATTATAAATACACGATATCGCTGTTTTTTTATACATTAAGATGCAAAAATTTATCAACAAAGACAAAAAAAAAAAAGCAAAATAATGGTTTTTTTATTTTAATACTAGACTGGCTAGGTTTTTTTTTTTTTTTTTTTTAAAAATTTTTTTTTAAAATTTTTGTTGTTGTTGAAGTTAGAGCATTCACAGTAGTGATGCTAAAATTTTTAGCTTTTAGTACCTCAAAAAGTTACTTTATCTATCTTACCACCTCACTTTACAATACATTCAATATCAAATATTCTATTTTTTTATCACTTCATTTAAAATAATATAAACAACTCATTAAAATAATAAAGAAAAAGAGAGAATTTGAGTTTTTTAATTAAAAAATATAATTTTAATAAAATATAGTATTTTATTTTTAATAACTTGCTATAGTCAACTGGTGTTTATACTAGTTTACTATAGTTGTAAACATTAAGTTTTAGTTTCCTTAATAACACATGATTTTTTGGTTCTTTAGTGGTAAAACAGTTTTTTTTTTGTTGCTAAAATACAATCTCCATTGTGAATTTTTATGGTTTTTGTTAAGTTTTTGAGTTGGGTAGTTACTATTTAGGTGAGACTAACTAGACTTATTGAAGAGAAGGGACCTAAAATTTTGTAAGGAGCCAACTACAAATATAAAATATATACAAAAAAAAAAAAAAAAAAATTGGACCGTGGGATCTGGGCTCCCTTGGGCCCCCACCTTGGTCTATCCCTATACATAAGCAATTACAAAATTCCAGTCTTAGACAATCCCAACTCTAAAACCAACGAAATTTTTATGATTTCTTTTTTCCAACGCTCAAACACCTGATCGCGACTCACGTATCACCATAGCATCCACCCATGAGATGAGTCTAGGAATATCAACTTTTTTTTTCTTCTTTCACTTTTTAGATCAATTCAAAGATGCAACTTAAGGCCCTAAACTTTTAGATAAAGCTCCAGTGTTGTTGTCCTTGATCCTATGCTAGACATGGCTGATATCATGCGTACAATTCATTATTACAGTGAAAACGTGATAAGGGTCTGTTTGGTTGGAGATGTGGATAAGTGGAAGGGTAGAAATTGGTGGGAGAATAGAAAACATTTTAATTTTTCTTTTTTTTGTTTGGTTGAAAGTGAAAAAATGAAAAGATAGAAAAAATGAGTTTGCATAAATTTACTCATATATTCTTGTTAAAAAATAATGTACAATTAAAACAAAAAAAATGACAAACAACCAAAAAAAAAAGAAAGAGCAATGACCCAAATTATATTAAAAAATAAAAATCATGTTAAAAAAAAAAAAAATCTTGTCTAGTTAAAACAAAAAACAAAAAACGCCCAATGAAGTAAAGAAGGGCAACGTGAAGCCAAAGGCTTAAAAAAAAAAAAAAAAAAAGGCAACGTTAAGCCCATGTGCAAGTTGCACATGAGCATTTTTGTCATTCAGCAATCATATTTTCTCTCTCAAGTTTTCTCTCCGTTTTGGGGAGAACTTTTTGGTGGGCACGAGGAAAAAACATCTAACCTTTACTATTTATTTTCCTTCCTCCACATCCAACCAAACACACTCCAAAAAGGTTTACCTTCCAATTTTCTCTCCAAAATTTTTCATTCAACCTATTTCACTTCCAATCAAACACACCCTAAGTTTAGGGCGGATTTACATTGTGAGGAAAATAAAAAGAAAGATAACAGTAATAAGTTTACATTAAGAGTAACTCTAATTAGGGCTTCACTCTCGTGGACTTAAATATATGTGCGGCAAATTCAACCCTAGCCGCAATATTAGAGCTATAGAATAGGTTTTTGTTTATTCTTTTAGGGTCCTGCTAACGAATGCCCTTAGGGCATTGGTTAACAATCTATTTTAGGAAAGTTTTTACATCACTTTTATGGGAAATAAAAAAAACTGTCAAAACATTTATTGTTTTATTTCATTTTCCCATAAAAACTTTCCTCAAATAGTTGTTACTTGGAATTTGGAGATAGACTTTTATCATTGTACTTGGAATTTGGGTCTCATGAGAGTAGCTTTGTATTTATTGGCGGAGCCGGGAGGGCAGTTGACCCCTATAATGTTTACTTACTAGTTACTAGCATGAACAAAAACTTAATGTGCCATTTACCATTTTAAGCCAACAAAAACTTAATGTGACAGGATATAAAAAACTAAAAAGCATATCTATTTTAAATGAGAATTGTTTTATGTACACAACAAATTGTGCCAATATATTTATAGCAATTGAGATTTCCGTCTCCCAAGTCAAAATAAAATAAAATAAAATAATGAAATATTAGAATGAGACCTACCATAATTAATGATAAAGATTTTGTCATTTCTTTTCTAGCTAACTCTATCTCAACTATCACCACTATTCAGTACTCACGGCACTTTTTGTGTTCATCTCCCCTTCTATGCCAAAATTTTCCTTTTCTCACGGAAATACATCCCACATTTAAAAAAAAAACACATAGACACACTTAAGAGTATTCACAGTAAAACATCTAAAAAATATAGGTTTTAAAAATTCAAAAAACCACTTTATATATTTTAATAACTTATTTTACAATACACCTAACATCAAAAGTTCTATTTTAGTATACAATACATTAAAATAGTATAAACAACACAATAAAATAATATATCCTGCACAATAAACACTACAAAAAACTAAAAACAAAAAGGACAGCAATTTATGATGCCGTGGCAATTAACTTTGATATTGAGGGTATTTTAGTGTGTTGGTGCTAAACTAGTTTTTTAGTTATTTTGACTACTTTATTGAGAATGCTCTAATGTCCTTGTATGCAATGTATTATAACCCCAAGGCCTCCACTTTTTTTTCCCTGCTCCACTTCTTGACTTTGTCACAATTTTAAAGTGCAGGTTTGTGCTATAAACCTAAATTTTTTCCGTTTAAAATTTTAGAAATATTGAGAAAGAAGTGTTATATTCTCTAAGTATTTTTTAAAAGCAATCAAGATGGTGAGACTATTCGACTTTGCAGGTATATTGCTCACTTTGAGCACTTTTATATTAATTTATTTTCTCAAATTTTTTTGAGCAGTAAATTAGATGTCTAAAATTTATGTATATAAATAATGTTTTACCTTGATTGTTAGCAACTATGAATTTTATTTGTTTTTCTTTATTTTAATGATATAAAATATATAATTCTAATTAATCAAACTATGAATGAAGAATAAATTATAATTTACGTTTATATTAGATTTTGAATGAAAATTACAATTGTTTAGAAATATTTATTTATTTATTATTAGTATCGGTTAATATTTTGATTTAAAAAGGGTTAATAATTATTTGTTTTTTTAATGTTCTCTTACTCCTTGTCACCGCCCACCGATACATAAATTTCCTGTATCTTTTTTTCTTCTCTCTCATCTTTAATCTTACCTACTATTTCACTCTCTCTGGAAATGCAACCTCTTGCTCTCTCTGTCTCCCTCTAGAATCTTTCAATATAATTATAGATACAATTGTATAGGGTGGCTCTAATTTATGCCTAAACTTTTGCCACGAGTTTGGCACCTTAAAATAATTAATAAATAGAATTTTCAGTTTTTAGTCTTTTTGATCCTATTTGGGTGGGTCTCTCACAATATATCATAAATTTTTTAGCTTTAAACATGAATAAAGCTATCATTTTGCAATTTAGTATGTAGCAATTGAAGAGGCAATTCATGTGTAATTTTAGTCATATGACTTTGTTTATTATTCATTTTACTTGTTTAAATAGAACACATAGATAATCTTATATATCATCATCATCATCATCACACACACACACACACACACATATATATATATATATATATATATATATTTTCCGTTGAGTACCTTTGGCAAGTACACAATATAGAAAATATACCAAGAGCACATTTAAAAAAATAATGTATACGTATTTAGTAATTAAAAATGAAGAATACGCATTATGGATAATTTTAAGGGGAAAAAAATGGTGCAATAAAAGGTATGTGCTCCCAAGCCTTGCAATCAAACGGTTTGGTATATGAAAAAAATAGCGAGACATGCATCACAATTGTTTGACTGATCTAATAGGTGACAATTACATGGGAAATATTATATTGCCATTTTGCCTTTTGGTATGTAATTAGCCAAGGTTTGCAATCGTATTATAGGTGTACGTAAGTAGTCCTAGAGCAGTGTCTTGGTTTTCTGGACTGCTTAAAAATTTGAGCAGCCAAAATAATTTTATGATTTTCTCAACAAAAAACAAAAATTTATGGTCTAAATTTTACATTTTAAGATGCAAAATTTGAAATTTCAGGAGGGCCAATATGCAAATTTTCTAAGTTATAGGTATTTTCTCACCTACTCTAGGGGAAAAGCCCCCCTAGCTCCGCCTCTGCCTAGGTGGCTATTATTTCTGTCCCAATGAGAGGATTTGAACTCTTTATGTCTCAGTTGAAAACATCAAAAGATTCCAACCTCTCTCTCTAGAATGTTTCACTCTGTAGAAAATGCTAGCACTTTCTTTTCCTACATATATCCTAGCTAAACTTGCTAGAGCTTGTCCATCTCCTTTTCACGTCTTGCTCATTGCTGTAATTGTGGAAGTTGGTATGGATTTCTTCCCAAACTTGCTTCACCTTGTAATCCTTTGTATTTCGGTCTCTCTCGTATTCCTCATATATAAACAAAAATCCAATCATGCCAAGTTGCCACCCGGTAAAATGGGATGTCCTGTCATTGGAGAAACACTGGAATTTGGCATGGCTAGAAGAAGAGGAACCCAAGAGATCTTCTTTAACGACAGAATGAGAAAATATTCACAGGATCTCTTCAAAACCTCACTGTTGGGTGAGAACATGGTTGTGTTTTGTGGTGCTTCAGCAAACAAGTTTTTGTTCCACAACGATAAAAAAAATCTCTCCACTTGGTGGCCACGCTCCATGCTAAAAATTGTATCTTCTCCTGATGTAGCCCAAAAGGATTTTGTTCAAATGAGGAGGTCCGTGGTTGAATTTCTCAAGCCCGAAGCTCTTCAACATTTCATACCCATTATGGACTCCATGGCAAAGGAACACTTGGAGACAGAGTGGTCTCCTTACAGAAAAGTCACAGTTTTTCCACTCTCCATGAAATATACCTTTGCATTGGCTTTTAGGTTTTTTTTAAGCGTCACAAATCACAACCATGTGACAAAATTTGCTGATCACTTTGCCATTATCATACATGGTTTACTGTCTGTGCCTATAAATATACCAGGCACAACCTTCAACCGTGCCATAAGAGCAGGCAAAGTTATTCGCCAGGAGATTTTAGAAGTCATCAAACAGAGGAAGAAGGAGCTATCCGAGAATAATGGGACAGTTGCTCGTGACTTTTTGACTCACTCGCTCCTTGCATTAGATGAGAATGGAAAATCTATTAATGAGATGATGATTGCTAGTAGAATTATGTCCTTATTTATTGCTGGCCATTCCACAAATTCAGCTATCACATTTGTGTTGAAGTATCTAGCAGAGTTTCCTCATGTTTACAGTGAGGTCTTCAAAGGTACTCAACACTGAACCCTGGCTTCTTTCAATTAAATTACAATTAGGCTATACTTCTTTCCTAGTATAAAATAATCCTTATCAATAGTGTCTCTACCATTTAACAATTTTCGATAGTATAATGTTGGATTGCGGTTGGGGATCAACAACAATTTCAATTTAGAATTCATTTTCATATTTTCTATATGTATATATTCAACAAAACTTGGTGTATATCTTTGTTAATGTAGCACTGCATAATAACTTCTTCTTGGATTAAAATTTGAAAATTTCTACCTTTAAATTAAATATTTTTATACTTCTTAACATGCATGTTAAATTACATATTAATCGAATGTTGTGTACTATTTGATCAATAACTTATGTTATTTATTATAGTCTAGCATTATCAATACATCAACACACACACTATAGATGCAAAACCCTACTGTGGCTCCCTAAGAAGAAATAGAATCTTTGTTTGGCATGCTATATGTCTTCAGACAAGTGACATAACTTATAAATGAAATTTTGAATGATTAATCTAATGAAAATTAAAGTGGGCCATATTTGTAAACAGAGCAAATGGAAATTGCAATATCCAAAGGCCCGAATGATTTGTTGAATTGGGATGACATTAAAAGGATGAAGTACTCTTGGAATGTGGTACTTGAGTCTATGAGGCTAACACCACCTACTCAAGGAACATTTAGAGAGGTTGTAAATGACTTCACTTACACAAATTTTACTATTCCTAAAGGATGGAAGGTATGTGACACTTACCAAGTTACCAGTACATGAGCTAAATTATACATCAATTCTCTATTTTATAATGGTGATTCTTGGTGTTAATCCATATATTTGCAGACATTTTGGACTCCATATTCGACACATAAAAATCCCAAATACTTTCAAGATGCTGAGAAATTTAATCCTTCAAGATTTGAAGGGAATGGACCTGAACCTTACACTTTTGTACCATTTGGAGGAGGACCTCGAATGTGTCCTGGGAGGGAGTATGCTCGATTAGAAATATTAGTATTTATGCATAATGTGGTGACAAGATTCAAGTGGGAGAAAGCAATTCTAGATGAAAAGTTGTCTTTCGATATATCACCCATTCCAGTTAATGGTCTTCCAATTTACCTTGAGCCTCATAGTCATAAATAATAGATTGTGTCAAACATTAATTGAATGACACAAATTTTAAATAGGAAAATGTTAAATCTATTACCAATTTTATTGTAGAACTTTAAAACTCTACCTAGCAATAAATGTAAATTGTGTCATTTTAATAACATGATAAATGAATGTCTGAATTACTTTTTTTATGAATTGTTACATATCAATATATATGTCTCATGTAATAAAAATTGTAAATATGTCCATTGTTGTTAATATCCAATTTGATCTCATTGATTTGTTGTAAAAATGTGCTTAGCATTTTGTATATTCCAATATCCATTGAATGTGCTTAGCATTCTTTTTATTCGTGGGAAGGATGTAAGCTTATCAATTGATATGTCATCAATCATAAAAAGAAAAAAAAAAGTAACGCAGAAATTTGATTGTTATGTTTGAAATAACTCCCAAAAAAAAAAAAAAAACATTCATTGCAATATCACTTTATAAGTTTTTGGTAATAAAATTGGTAATAACTTTAGCATTTTCTAACATTAATGAGTTCCCCTCTTAATTTCAATTATGCTTTATTTTTTTGCCCCCGAGGAGTATATTTACGCTCATTGTTGATTCAATAAAACTAACAACTAGTCCCTGAACTTGGATGCACACATGTTTAGAGTTCCTGAAATAAAGAAATTTTTATTTATCATCTAAATCTTGTACATTATTGTTTTTGCATTACCAATTACATATTTGGCTGAATTAGGGAAGAACAAACACACATTGATTTTATGGGAAATTCTACCATACTCATTTGTGTGTGTGGGTGGGTGTTTGTGGAACCTCTTATAGTTATAAGAATATTTATGATAGTAATCTAGTGACGCAGTGTTAGAGACCGGAAAAAGTTTTTACAAGGCCAAGTGAAGTATATCAATAAATTTAAAAATCGACAAAAATAAGAAACACACAAATATATATAGTATTATTTTAGTATAGTATGTTATATAGTATTATTTTATGTTTTTAAAAAAAATCACCAAAACTTTTTATATAATTCAAGACAATTATTTTATCTCATTAAGTTATGTGCAATTATCCTCTAAATTGATTTAGTCCTAATTAATAATCTTTATGTTGGGTTATAGATTGACTCCAATTAAATAATTCAATTACTAAAGTTGATTAATTAGATAAAATTATATGCAAATAACGTGGAGGCACAAACAAATCACTAAATAATCTAGAGCATAGCGAAAAATAAAATTGACAAATAGGAAAATCCTTTACAAGACAAAAACCTACCTGGGTGAATTTTAAGTCATCACTCCCAAGAATTCATTAATCAAGAACAAGGGGTTATAAGTGCGGAGGCAAGAGTCTGCGACGAGTTTTTGGGTTTCATCAAAGTCGTGGGAAGTACGCCTTGTCCTAGGGTGGACCATGGCGGAGGGTGTAATGGAGTCACCACCTAGATTAGGTCTAGAAACCATAAATATAGCGTTCTTGTGGAAGGACTAATCTTTATCAGAGCATGTGTCTGGAGATTAGGTATGGGGATTGGAAGGTGTTAGGCACCTAACCCCACCCGGCCCGTAGGTCGGCCTCCACTCATTGTGTTCCAAATCCTAATTTCATCAAAAGGTTCACTAATATGTTATTCTAAACTCACACACACTAACAGGCATCTAACATCCAAACATCAAATGTCTCACACTCATCCAAAGCATAAAAGCCCTATCGTCCATGTAGCAAAATATATTCAAAGGTAGTAAGCACATCACAAAACAGTATCGCTAATAAGGCATCAATATCAAGCATATCGCAAACATCCAAGCATAGCATCATGACATCAACCAAGCATATTCATTATGTTCATCATCCATATCATGCCCATCACTGAGCCTATGCATTAATGCATGTTCATGTCCACGTGCATGCTCATATTGTTCATCCAAGATATAAACCCTAATTATCAATATATCAATTAAGCAAGTAAAACATGTTATTCTACTAACCCTAGACCTAGATACGTGAAAACTAGATTCAACAGTGTTAGGACATATGTGAATCATGTTAAGAACATATGTCATTTATAATTGGCTAATCTTTTGACAAAACGCACTTGTAATTGGGTAGATCTAGGATGTGTTTAAGACTTTAAGGAACACGAGTTCAAGTCCAAGTATTGAAGTCATACAAATTTGTCCAAGAAACAAGTGAAGAAGTGCTATATTTTGAAGCTCGACAGATGTATCTATCGAGGTTTAAAATGTGAAGCATGACAGATAAGCTCGACAGCTATATCTATTGAGAATTACGAAAATCAGTTTTTCAGACTGATTTCACGCATATCAATGTGTATGTGTTTAAGTTTTCTTTTCTCATAACTCTAAACATATATAAGGATCATTTGTTGTTGCACTTGTTGTTGTAAGCATATTGTAACCGGAGATATATGCCCTAGTCCATCTCTCTCTTGAAGAAGCTATTGCATTTGTACACTTTAGGGTTTTGTGACCAAGGAACTTCTTGATCTTCGTCGTGTGGATGAACTGAAGAACTTTGCAGCCAACATTCTTCTCAAGTTGGTGTGTTAGTCACGGACTTGGATCCGTGCATCGATTGGTTAGTCACGTACTGAGAGTCGTGCATTTAAAATGAGAGATTGTCAGTACAGAACAAGCCCAATTGTGTATTGGGGTAAGGATTCAACTATAGGTTGGCATAAGGTACTGAGATTCCTTTACTTGTAAACGCTTGTTTTGATAATAGTGAATTCTCGAGAATGATGACCTTAAATTCATCTGGTGGGGTTTTTGCCTTGAAAGTTTTCTCCATTCGTAAACAAATTACCGTGTCAAATTTAATTTTAGCTGCATTTAGTTATTTGATGATTTTTTTGTGCTACCATGCATATTGCATGTTAATTGACTTAATCAATTAACTTTACTAATTAATTGGTTAATTTATTACAATGAGTCAATAAATTCTTGTCCTATCAAGTAGTATCAAAGCGGACACACTTTGATTAGGGTTAATCTTTGCTGTGTGATCCAATGATCGCTGTTTCTCATGGATAGAGGACAATCTCTAGTTATCCCTCCTTTATTTGATGGCACTAACTATGCATATTGAAAAGTACACATGAGAGCTTTCTTGCAGTTACTAGATGAAAAAGTATAGCAAACTTTAGAGATAGGCTAGACCAAGCCAAAGGAAGTGCCGGCTGATTGGGATGATGTGAAAATCAAAGCAGTAAACTTCAACAGCAGGCCTTTGAATGCCTTATTCAACGTAGTCACAAATGAGGAGTTCAAGAAGATATTCTCTACTGAAACTGTGAAGGAAGCATGGACCATCATCCAAACAACCTATGAAGGAGTTAAGGCTTTCAAGGATTCAAAGCTTCAGAGGCTTACCATGAGCTTTGAAGAGACGAAGATGGAGGAGGATGAGTCGTTCGATGAGTTCTATGCCAAGCTCAAGGACATAGTGAACTCATCTTTTAATCTTGGTGAAACCATTCCTGAACCTAAGATTGTTAGAAATGTGCTCAGATTTCTATCTGAGAGATTTCATGCCAAGATCACCGCAATTGAGGAATCAAAGGACATCGACAAAATTCTCTGGACAGAGTTGGTTGGCAATTTGCAAACCTATGAATTGAGTTTGTCTAGAATCAGGAAATCAAGTAAGAGCAAGAGTATGGCACTGAAGGCCAAAAGCAGTGATACCAATGAGTTTTCAGATGATGAAGATTTTAAGATGAAATCCTATATTACAAGGTAGTTTAAAAAGTTTATGAAGAATGCCAATGCTAAATGATTTGACAAAGACTTCAACCAGTCCAATTCGTCTCAGTTCAACAACCAAGACAAAGGAAAGAAGGATGCTAGGGATGTTGGTCAGTAAATTGTTTCTTTCAGACCAAAGTGCTTCGAATGTCATGGATGCCCCAGAATGAAAAGGGTTTCGGGACGGAGTAGACTTAAGTTTCAGTGCCATGACGCAACTAATATAAATGAGAGAGAGAGAGAGAGAGAGAGAGAGAGAGAGAGAGAGAGAGAGAAAGAGAAACACACAGAAAAGCACCAAAAACAATCAATATATAAAAATATAGAGAATGTAAGGTACGTATGCATGAAAATGCATGAGCATTTGAAATGCGTGAGTAAAAACATCATGGGCTCAGCCCGATCCAAACCTACCATCACACAATCAGATTCATAATGTAAACACACATCTAGAATACATGAGGCAGTGTCATAATGCACATGTGATGCAATGCATGATGTTTTAAGACCAATTATACAAAACCCATCCCAAACTTTTTCATGAACTCATCAATTTTGAAAAACCCACAAAAAATTTCAAAACTCAAAACTTAGGTCAGAAAAGAGTGAAATGCATGATTAATGAGTGACAAAGAATCATACTAGATGAAAAACACTTGATTTAGGCAGAAGATCAAGTGAGGAATGTGAGGGGTTTAAGTTTCAAGAGTTTTGAAGTGAGAAAAGAGAGTAACTGTCGAGAGAGATCGAAGAAATGAGTGTAGAAATCGTGATGGCTCCTTATATAGAATCTTCATAAATCTCGATCGATCAAGAGCTATTGAGTGCTATCGAGCTTTAAAGAGGCGTTTTTCAGCTGTCGAACTAGCTATTGAGGATCAAACGAGAGGTTTCTCAACAAAGAAGCTAGATGGATCAAGGTAGCTATTGAGAAGCTATTGAGGAGACATAAAGTTTCTCGATTGATCAAGATAGCTATCGAGAGCTATTGAGATTGCGATAAAGAAAAGCTAAAGAGTCTCGATAGATAGCCTAGCTATCGAGAGCTATTGAGACGATATCGAGATTGCTTAAAACCAGTTTTTCAAGGAAAAAAAAACACAGATATGAATGAAATCAAGCATGCTACTCAAACAAAGATCCAAACAGCATTTTAAGCTCTCAAAATCATCTCTCAATGAAGTAAAATGTCATGCATTGGGCTCTAGAACACACACACACACACACACACACACACACACACACACACACTAAATAATTCTAACTAATTTTATATTTTAAAAACAAGTTAAGACAGTATAGTGAGCATACATTAGCGCATGCAAACCTTGTGATGGCCAAATCACATTGTACCTACACATGTATCAAAAGTAACAAAGAATATTGCGTGTTGTGTGTGAAAAACATCGCAAGATTATATAAGTGTCTCTATGTTATGACAATTTGAGATATGAGTAAATCAATTTAACTCACACACGATCATAACTGTTTGATGAGGACTATCACCTTCAAAGTATATCCTATAACTCCCACATCTCTTAGAATACATGCTTGCAATCATATATAAACCATTTTTATCTTTTTGCTTTTATTTTTCTTTGCATATTTTTCTTTTATTAAGCATATCATGCATGGACATATAAGAGAGAGAAAAAAAATACCCAATTATGTTAAGCCTTTTGACATTGCACTTTTGCTATGCTGAAACATATAGATGTCATTTCATGATTTGCGGGAAACAATGGTGAGATGGTTATTTTTGTCTTTCTCTTAGGATTTTCTAATCCTTCCCATCAAAAAGAGTGATAAGAGTGTTAAGTACAAGATATAACTTAATCTTACTCATCACAAACACGAGTTACAAAGCTCACTTGCCTAGTTGTGCATAGAGATGCTCATCTAAGTTACGAAAGATACAAAGTTTAGAAAACCTTGTTTCATTGGCCATTGAAGGTACACAAGTACCAATGTACACAAACACACACTATTTTTGTATTTTTTTTTTATTGTTCAATTTTTTTTTAAATGAAAAACAAAATTGAAAAACAACCAAACAAAAACATATCAAATAAAGCAATGCATAAAAACTAGACTGTCTCAAATAATCCAAAACACACAAAGTAATGCAACCATAACATAAAGAGGGAGAGAGAGAAAAAAAAGTGACTAAATCACTTGGAGCCTTTTTCTTTCCACATCTTGGAAGAACCTTTCCTTTAAGCAAAACCTTAAATCGGTGGTGAGGGAGAAGAATTGAAACCGTTCAAGTTCAAAAGAAACATGAGGACTTTAAGGAGATCTCCAAGAGGAGCAAGAGAGGATGAAATTTGATTCTAGTTTCCCAACGAAATCATGCTATTGCTATGTTGAGTGGCTAACCACTTATAGCAATTGGGTTGAGTATGTCCAACTGCGCCACAGTGATGACAGAGATGCTACTTCTTCTCTTTATACTTTTGAGCATTACTCTTCTTAGCCCTAGGATTTTTGGTTTCTTTCTTAGCAAGCTTAGAGAGTGCTCCTAAGATAGATTTATCCTTGTCTATGTTCTCGCTAGTTATCACATTTTTAACGTCATTGTTCTCAGAATCAATATTGTTAGCAGGAGAAACAAAAACAGTAGTGCTAGACGAAGCAATATTAGGAGAAGAAAAATCATACCCTAAATCGGAACGATCAGAGGCAGATTTTTGCATGCTGAGCATCTCATCAAGCTTTGCACTTGAGGTCCTCTCCAACTGAGCAATTACTTGGAACACTTCCGCCTCAAGCTTCTTGGTTCTCTCAGCCAAGAAATTGTTATCAAATCTCAGTGCTTTAATAATCTGATTCGCTTTATCAAACTTAGTGGATAGTTGTTCTTGTTCAAGCTCCACATCACTGAGCTTTTCGGTGGTCAACCTATACAGCTACTTGTGTTTCTCCGAGACCTTGTACAACTTTGCATAGGCTGTGTGGATTTCATCTTGCTCATCCATCTTTTCAAATTTTGACTCCACCAAGTTTTCTTCTTCATCCACATCTTCTATAATCCCTTTAATAAGATTGACAGTGGCTGTGAAGGAATTTAGGATTCTGTCATCCACATTATCGGAATCATCCTCAAGTTTGGTATCACTCAAAATTGCAGCAAGTGCCTTACTTTTCCCAATAGACTTTAGATAGGTAGGGCACTCTTGTTTCATGTGACCAAAACCTTGACACCCAAAACATTTGGGCCCTGAAGGAATAGTGTACTAACCGCCATCTCTAGCTTCCTTCTTCCCTTTTTCTTGGCTCTTAGACTGTGAAGAATTGGATTGCCTACGGTCCTTGTCGAAGTCCTTTGCATTAACACTTTTCTTAAACTTCTTGAACTGTCGAGTGATGTAGAAATTCATTTTAGAATCTTCATTATCTAAGTACTCATCAGTGTCACTGCTCTTGGCCTTCAATGTCATGCTCTTGCCCTTGCCCTTGCCCTTGCCCTTGCCCTTGCTTGACTTCCCGATCCTAGACAAACCCAACTCATAGGACTATAGATTTCCAACTAGCTCTGTCAATGGAATCTTATCAATATCCTTTGACTCTTCAATCACAGTGATCTTTGCATGGAATCTATCGGGCAGAGATCTAAGCACCTTTCTCACAATTTTGGATTCGAGAATGGCTTGCCCAAGATCGAAGGCTGAGTTCACTATGTCCTTGAGCCTGGCATAGAACTCATCAAATGACTTATCCTCCTCCATTTTGATTTCTTCGAAGCTAGTAGTGAGCCTCTAAAATTTCTAATCCTTGACAGCCTTGGTTCCAGCCTATCTCCACAGCTTGCCACACCTTTTCATCTAAGGACTGCAAAAAAACTCTCATGCGTACTTTCTAGTATATATAGCTAGTTTTATCAAATAAAGCAGGTATAATAAATGACTGTCCTTTATCCATGATAAACAGGGGTCAATGGATCTCACAGCAAAGATTAAACCCTAATTAGAGTGTGCATGCTCTGATACCACTTGATAGGTCTAAAATGTATTGACCCCTTGTGATGAATTAACTAATTAATTAGCTAAGTGAATTAATTAGGTTCAATTACATATAATAAGCATGAGAGCACAAATAAATCACCAGATAACTAAATATGCAGCAGAAATTAAATGACACGGTGATTTGTTTACGAATGGGAAAAACCTATACGGCAAAAATCCCACAGGGTGATTTTAAGGTCACCACTCCCGAGAATCCATTATTATCAAAACAAGCGGTTTTAAGTAAAGGAATCCTAGTACCTTATACCAACTTATAGTTGAACCCTTACCCTAATACCCAATTGGACTTGTTCTGTAGTGACAATCTCTCCTTGTATTGCACGGATCCCAGTACTTAACTAACTAATAGTTGTATGAATCCTAGTACGTGACTTGATCAACAACTTGAGAAGGATGTTGGCTGCAAAGTTCTTCTGTTCATCAACTGATGAAGATCATGAAGTTGGTTGGTCACAAAACTCTACAGTGTACAAACACACCAGCTTCTTCAAGAACTAGGGTAAATTAGGTTTCCGGTTACACTTGTGGAATTATGCTATTATGCTCTTGTACAATTGTACTCTTAGTTATGCAACCTGATACGAGCCTTAAAATAATCCTTATATATGTTTAGGTTTGTGAGAAAAGAAAGTCCAAACACATACTCACTGATTGGATGAAAAACAGTTTTGAAAAACTATGTTTCGTAAATCTCGATAGATAGCCATCTATTGAGCTAGTTGTCGAGTCATGGGCTTTAGCAGTTTTTAAACCTCGATAAATACTAGCTATTGAGCTTTAAAATCCAGCACTTTCTCACTTAATTTTTGGACAGACTTGCATGGCTTTAACACTTGAACTTGAAACCTTGTTTTTTGAAGCATTCAACACATTCTAGATCTATCCAAATACAAGTAAAGTGTGTTTTGTCAAGGATTAGCCAATACATAAAATGTTGACATATGTTCATAACACCTAATCACATATGTCATAACAACATGATTCTTGGACAGATTTGCATAACTTCAATACTTGGACTTGAACTCTTGTTCCTTGAAGTATTAAACACATTCTAGATCTATCCAATTACAAGTAAAGTGCATTTTGTCAAAGTATTAGCCAATTCTAAATGATATATGTTCTTAACATGATTTACATATGTCCTGACAATTAGTATAAAAGCAGAGCTGTCACTATAGTGAAGGAAAACTCATGATCATAGTATCTCTATTAGTACCTTTTAAGGAAAATGAAACTAGAAATTATTTTTATGAAATGGATTAAACAAATTATGAGTATAAAATAATTGAGTTTTTTTTTTTTTTTTGAATATTTTGTTCATTTGGTGTTGCTTGGTCCAATCTTGTTATTATTGGGTTTTTTTTTTTTAAACATTTTTTGGACTAATATTTTTTGTTATTGTTCAAAATTAGTTGATGCAACATTGAAAACCACATTAAATATATAGCTAACTTTGGTAATAATCACATTGATGTTGAGTAACTATTTCGCCTAAAATATGTTGAGCATGTCGTGACTTCAAATTGTAACTTTAAAAAGTTAATAAATTTATATATATATATATATATATATATATATATACACACACACACATAAGTTTTGCTACGAGGATAGTGACAAATACACATTGCTTATTACACACAACAAGCAATTTGTAATAAACACTTACATACATATATATATATATATATATATATATATATATATATATATCCACACACACTAAACTAACCTATTTTGACCACCTTAATAAAATTGTTAAACATGCTGAGCTGAGAATGAAAAGAATTTATGTTTAAATAATAATAATAATAATGCTACATCCACAACATTTTAGAATAATTTCACAAGAAATCTTTTGTGGGAAGCTGTTAGTAATTCTAATTAAGAACCCATAATTACATCATTTTTTTACCTACTAATATAGCTTGTCTTATACGATCTATTGTGAAAATATTGTGGACATAACATTACTTCTAAAATAATTTTGGCCCCAAACATAATCCATAGATAAAAATAAAAACAATTTAAATCACAAAATTAAAAATGAACCCAAATAACAAAAAAATAACCCCAAACAAAAACAGGTCTAGATCAAACAACAAGAAACTAACAAATTATTAAACAAAATTCAAAACAAAAAATTAAAAATCCTAAATAATTTAAATTTGTAACTAGTTCAATGTAGTACATAAAAATAATCTTTAATTTCATTTTTCCTTAGAAAATGTTATCAAGATAAATACCATGGTAGTGCATTCTTCTTTTCGGTATTTACAATTATATTCTCTTTGGTTTCGCAATCAACAATTTTGCATGCTCTTCTTAGTGATTTGGCTCACAGTTGTAGCAAATCTTGTTAGGTTCTAAAAGTTTAGAACAATTGGCAAATTATGAACACAAACTTGTCTAGATATAGATCCTAAAGTCTATAAGTATTATTAGACAATGCTCAAGGTGATTCAAATCAAGATTCAACAAGAAGTAAGTTACAGAAAGAAGATTTCAGAAACTGCCTAGTTTGATCGATCGAAACGCAGGTCTGCAGAATTTTAAGTTGGCCCAAATAGAAATTCAAGCCCATTAACGATTAAGGTTTTAGGTCTACTTCTTCTAGTATATAAAGGAAACCCTAAGCATTTTGTGCCTCTTTTGTAGATCTAGGGTTTTGTATCCAAAAGTTCTCTAAGGTTTTTTGTTTGTACTGTGTGTTGAATCTCTTGTGATATCTAGAGCTTTTTACCTTCATACACACTTGGGGTTATCAAGATCAAGATTTATGTTAAGAACTTGGTGATCGTTTCAGCTGCTGCATAAATAACATTCAAGAAGATCAAGATTCACAAGTAGGAGACTTATGGTTGCTGCAGATTAAGGAATGAAGTAGTCCGTGGACTTGGAGCTATCATGGGGTCATGGCAGTAAGTTTTCTACTCGAGATAGTAATATAATGTTAGTGGCCTAAGTTCTATTGTGCAAACTTCAATTCTTTCATAGTGGATTTGCTTTTTACCTTGAGGACAGTTAGGTTAAATCCTCTCCAAGTTTTTTACTGGTTTGGTTTTCTTGGATCATCAGATCTTTGTGTTCTTTATTTTTCGCTGCTTTACATGATTTGATTGTTATTTTTTTAACCTAGATCTGAATAATAAACCTAAGTATTCACTTGGTTAATTAATTAGGTTAAACAATCTACTTTTGTAAGGGTCTAAAAACAAATAAGTGGAATCAGAGTGGGTTAGCTCTAGTATTTAGATCTTTTGATCTAAAAATTAATCCTTGATCCTTGTTATTATGGATAATTTGAAGTATCTTACTATTTTTGATTGAGATGATTTGAATAAAAATGCAACTATTGTTTTTGTTGATCTTTTTGATGCTTGCGAAACTCTTCGTAAGGAATTATCTAAATCTTTGAAAATTGCTAAGAAAATTGGCTAATCTTGAAAAAGAGGAATTGGTTGTTAGATTAGATGAATCTAATAAAAAGAATGAATTTTTGAGAAATCAAATTTCCTCTCAAAATGAGAAGATGAAAAACTTGGAACAAGAGTTAGTTGAATCTAAAACTAAAATTGAAAATTTGACTAGTACCAAGTCTGATGTTGATAAAATAAGTGTTTTGGTTTCACTTAAGCCTAAAACTAAGAAATTTTATATCCCTCCTTTCAAGAGTAAAAATAAAGAAGAGACATGTTTTGCTAAGTTAGACAAAGGTAAAAGTTCAGATGTGGAAGTGGCCGTTTCTAAACCTATGTCTAAACCTACTATTAGTGTGCAAAAGAAATATGTTTTTGTACCTATTTGTCACCTTTGTGGTGTTGTTGCTCATATTAGACCAAATTGTTCTTTGTTGAGGCAAAAACCCAAATCTAAGACTAGATTTGCTGTTAAGAATACTGATGTTCCTAAAGTTGTTCCCGTTTGTTACTTTTGTGGTGTCTCCAATCACATTCATCCTAATTGTCATCAATTGAAATTTAAACATTCTGTATTTTAATCTAGGATATGTGATGATATTTCTCCTGCCATAAATCCATACAAATTGTTTCATATTCTTTTGAAAAATTTAAGCTTGTTGGCTTGTGCAAGGAATTTGCAAGATTTCAGTCTTTCTCAGAAGATTGGTGTAATACCTCAAATATACTCTACTTCTCATGGATTTTCACCTACAAAACTGAAGACTCGTGCTATATGGGTGAGAAAAGATTCTCTAAGGTGAGTGTTGTTTACTTGTCCTTGAATTAATTCTTTCAATTAATTGTGGACATGTTCTCTTTAAGTTTTTAGTTTTTTTTATTTTCGTAGGTTGTTTTGATTATTCAAAAAATCCAAAAACATTGAAAAATTTAAAAAAGACAAAAATATTTTCTTTTGTGTCTATTTCTATTTTTTTGAGGATGATATGAATTATAATATCTCTCTCTTGATTTAGAACATGCTTGACATTGTGAAAAAACTTGAATAGTATGTGTTATATATTTGCTAAGCTAATTTTGATTTTGTGTGAGTATGTACTAGTTTGTACATGTACTCAAGGGTTGATTAAGAAATTAATATTTCTTATTTTGTATCCTCTATAGTTTAGTTAAGTACTGTTATGCATTGCAATTACATTTTTAATCATTTAGCATAATGTGTGCTTTTAGTTTTGGTCATAAATTTTTTTTTGAAACCAAAAAGATTTTTATTTCTTTTGTATTACACATCATGAATATGCAATTGAGGTTGGCCTATTATCTTTACATAACATGCTTGTATACCTTGTTTAGCTTGGATGAGCTTCATTTTACTGCACTTTACTAGTTTTGGCTATGTAGTGCATGTTGTGTGAGAATTGTTTATAGTTTTTGATCACATGATCTTAATTTTGAAGCCATATGCTTTTGATTGTAAGGACTAAAAAAATCCTAGAGAAAGATATAAATAACCATCTCACCACTGTTTACTAGCGAATCATGAATACCTTAGTACATATCATATGATTTTGTGCTCGAGAAAGTGTAGTACATGCACAAAACGAACATAAGGTGTAGCCTCAGTTTAAATAATAAAATGGTGTGTACATTATTGGGCTGCGATAAATTCAAAATTGAAATAAAAATTGGTGTGTACATTATGAGGCAATACAAGAAAATTTCATGATTGCAAGCTTGTTTTCTAGGAGATGTGAGAGTTATATGATGTAACTCTTTAGGTGATAGTCACTTTCAAATTTATGGGATGAATAAAGTAGAAATTGTGATTGATTGCTATTTACTTATTATCTCACATGTATCTCACGCTGTTACTAGTTGCATACATTTCACAAGTTATTCTTTACTAAACTTAGTACCTGAAATTTTGTGTAAATTTGGTTTGGCCATCCAAGATTATGTTGTCTATGGTGTTTGATGCAAAATATGTTAAAGGGTTGGTAAAAATTATGTTTTTGAAGATTCAAAACTTTGTTTTAAAATTCCTTGGATTGAGTAGTTTTTGCATAATCTTCTGTAGTTTTTCAAAAATTTAAAATTTCCAGAATTTCGATCGATCAAATGTGTTTCTCGACTAATTGAAAATCTCTTAATTTTTAATCTGACTTTTTGCTTGACTTGATTGGTATTCGATCAATGCTCGATCGATCGAAACTGAAAAATTTTTAGTTTTAAGTGTTTGACCAAATTTTTTTTCATGCATCATTTGTGTTTAGGATTTACATGTATAGCATTATTTTCTGTATCCATCTTGCAATTTTCCAGTCATATCTTTTATTGTTTTCACACATAACCTGCATACACTTGGCGAAATTGGGTACTCAACTTGATCTAAAAAATTGATTGATTAATTTTTGAGTCATTTTTACATTTTAGTATGTATGTGTGTACTGCAAAATTTTTTTTGAGATATGATGGATAATAAATATGCAAATATTTTCTTTACTCATGCAACTGTTTGTGGGTTCAAATGCCATCTGTTTATGGGTCACACAGTGTCAAGTTTGCATTTATTGAAAGAGAGAATATTTTTCTTCATGTGTATCCTCAACTTAGTTTTTAAGTTTGGTTTATTTATTTATATTTTCCCCACCTCCTAAATTTTTTCCAAAACTGTTTTTCCCAACAGTTGTTTTGTTTTTCCTATTTTTACAGGGGCGGAAGCTTGTTTTTTAAACTTTGTTGTTCATAAGGGGAGTTGTCTCTATTTTCTATAAAGTGAATAGTTATGTGTTCCCTTAATTCTATGTTTTCTCTTATCCTTTGTTGCGTATATTTTATGTTTACTCTTTGATTGGGTTGTCTTTGTCAATACATGACAAAAAGGGGGAAAAATAGATGAAATTTGGAATTTTTTTTTTTAAATGTTTTGTTTAGGGCGAGGTGCAATTGTTTTTGAAGTTTTTGAAAGGGGGAGACAATAAAAGTTTTTGATGTATCTAACTTAGGGGGAGAGTTAGTTTACTTTTGTTTTTACATTGTGTTTCATATTGGCTTACTTGTATTTTTCACACATACGTTTATGGTTTGTTTAGTGTTTCAGGAATTTACAAGTTAATTCATTCAAAGCTGATGTCTACTTTTGCAACTGATAGATAGTACTTAGGTTGAATTGTAATTTGGGCAATAATGTGTAATTGGGCATTTTATTGTATTGGGTTGTTCTTGTATTTGAGCATTTCATATTGTATTTAAGTTTTTTCACACATTTCCAAAGGGAGAGATTGATAGGTTCTAAAAGTTTAGAATAATTGGCAAATCGGGAATACAAACTTGTCTAGATATAGATCTTAGAGTCTATAGGTATAATTAGACAATGCTCAAGGTGATTTAAGTCAAGATTCAAGAACAAGTAAGCTGCAAAAAGAAGATTTTAGAAACTTCCTTGTTCGATTGATCGAAAGATAGGCTTGATCGATCAAAACACGGGTCTGTAGAATTTTAAGTTGGCTCAAACTGTAGTTCAATCCCATTAAGGATTAGGGTTTCAGGTCTACTTCTTCTAGTACCTAAAGGAAACCCTAAGCATGTTTTTAGGAGGCTTTTTTTTTTTTAATTTTTTTTTTAAAGAAATTAGAGTGTATCTTGTGCCTCTTTTGTAGATCTAGGATTTTGTACCCAAAAGCTCTCTAAGGTTTTTGTTTGTGCTATGTGTTGAATCTCTTGTAAGATTTAGAGATGTTTACTTTTATACACACTTAGGATTATCAAGATCAAGATTTATGTCAAGAACTTAGTGATCGTTTCAGTTGCTACATAAATAACATTCAAGAAGATCAAGATTCACAAGTAGGAGAACTTGTGGTTGCTATAGATCAAGAAAAAAAGTAGTTCGTAGACTCGGAGCTATCATGGGGTCGTGGTAGTAAGTTTTCTACTTAAGGTAGTAATAGAATGTTAGTGGTCTAAGTTCTATTGTACAAACTTCAATTCTTTCATAGTGGATTTGCTTTTTATCTTGAGGATAGCTAGGTAAATCTTTCCCAAGTAATTTACCGGTTTGGTTTTCTTGGGTCATCAAATCTTTGTATTCTTTATTTTCCATTGCTTTACATGATTTGATTGTTATTGTTTTAACCTAGATCTGAATAATAAACCTAAGAATTCACTCACTTGGTTAATTAATTAGGTTAAACAATTTAGTTTTACAGGGGTTTAAAAATGAACAAATCTCTCTCTCTCTCTCTCTCTCTCTCTCATGTAAATTGCACTCTCAAAGTTTGACTGAAATTCGTTTTAAGTCCATTAATTTTACTCTTTTTCAATTGAATTATCTAAATTTCAAATTTATTCAATTAAGACCTTTAGTCTAATTCAATTAAAAAATTTTCGTTAACAATATAGAGTCATTTTTATTAATTTTTTTTATATGATAAAAATATTTTTTTTAATGGAAATTTGAAGGACTCAATTAGAGAATGTGATTTGCATTTTTTTTTTTTTTTGGAGCAAAAGAGTGTAATTTGCATTTTAGCTAAAAGAATAAAGAAAAAAAAAGTATGTCATATTATTAGAGGTTGTTGCAGAAGAGTGTGTACAAAGCCAGCTACCTGCCTAGTACTCACAGCTCATCTCCACCTCCTAGTTAATTTCCAATTCAACAGAAGAGTCTTTCACATTATTTCCTATATATCATTTGCCTTGCTAGGAAGGTTTGTGGACTTTCCTAAACTGCTAATATAAGCAGAAAGAAAACTGAACCACTAGGAAGAGAAGGGACCCACACGCATGCCATAGCATTTCTGCACATGGTTGCGAAACATTCTTGTCGAAGTCCACGTCATTTTCTCACCTTTTAATTCTCACTCATAGTCAAGCTTTAGAGCATTTACTTAATTTTGTTGAGATTGATCAACCTAGCAAAATATCAGGTAAGATTACGTAGAATAAACTGATTTGTAAGGTAGTAGTAGGATCATGCACGTGGCAAATAAGGGTCACTACCATCTCCAACAAAACGAAGGAAATCAAGTCAAAGGCATGCTGTAATTTTGATACATTTTTCAATTCCTTGTAGATTCTTTTTCACCATGCTAAAGATAATTCGCTCTCTAGCTAGAGATACTGCATTGGCTGCCATTTTGTAATTATGTCCATTTCATTTCTAGAGAATTGGGTCAACAATTTTACTACCATTCACAATTAAGCAAGATTAAAACCAAAATTGCTGAATTTGACAAAATTTTCGTCAGGTAGGCCTATATTCTTTTTATCTCACTTTTAATTTGGAAAAGATTAATTGGCACTTTAGCTGTAATCACGAAATATGTTTCCTCACTTCTCTAGAAAGATCCGTGCAAGGTTTTGAAGAAAATCACTCGGAAAATGGTTGGGGTTCTGTCATGAAGATTGAAACTCATCATGACAAAGTTAATATATGATGATGCTCAAAATCGTTAGTAGGTCTATCACCCTCAGTCTTCAGTAAAAGGCGAAGAGTCAAGAACCGGCAAAATGAAAGAACCTTCAAAGTGCGTCGGTGTGAAGCCAGCCTAAGACCCTCTAAAGATTAAGTTAGGAACTTTAAAGGAGTTCCCGAATAGTATTTTTGCGTACCTCGATATTGGGGTGTCTTGGTATAGTGACCCAAAAGGGGGGGTTTTGCAATCTATGGAATCTCACATCGCTTTGGAAAGCACATAGGGATGTGCTTATAAGGAATGACTTTCCTTAAATGTGTAGAGATCTTTTCCACTACTGTTATGTACTTTGAAGGAAAACAAAACTGTGAGAGGTATGAGCTCCAAAGCGGACAATATCTAAACAGTTAGGGCAGGGTCATTACAGATGATATTAGAGTCATGCCCTAAGCGATGTGGGTCACTATACTTGGTGTTTATACAAGAGCCCGTGGCATTTCTGATAAGTAGATATTTTCAAAAGACTAGCTCATTTCAGAAGGCTGAATGTGAAGTTAGCTTAAAAAGTTAGCCATCAATATAAAACTACAAACGTATCTTTTTTTGAATTTGATGAGGGGTCACTTATGCTTTATTAAACTTATATGTAGTTCATTTAGAAGAGTCCCATAAGTTCACAAAATAAACTTCACTTCTCCTCACTCTTCACACTAATGTGCCAACATGAGCATTTGCTTCACATGTCTCTCCAGAATATATTCTTATACTTATCTTCCCCCAATGATCGATTGATTAATTTTTTATTTTTCTTTTTTCCTTATTTACTTCTATACAGATTACATTCTTTGTTTCAACATCGGTGAATGGCTGATATTGAATTAATTCAATGAAGTTTTCAAAAACTTCTGGAAAGGCATTTCTTGTACAAATGGACCAAACAAGACATCATATGTCCTACCAAATTTCGTTTTTCCTTTTGGACATAAAATAATTCATCAACAGTATTGTTAATATTTTTTTTAAAATAAAAGTTTGGAACAAAGTGGCGAGCATTTTCATGGTCCCCGGTTCTTTATGTTCTCATATCTTTTTTTCTTCTGACATGAATAATCATACAATTATTTAGATAGTTTGTGTAGATGACACTTTTAGTCAAAAATATAAAAATTATAATTTTTTGCCAATCAGACTCGACTCGAACTTTGAACTTCTTATAAATAGATGAGCCTGGTTGTAATGAAATTTCTATGTCTATCTATATCACTTAGTTCAATTTCAGAGCTGTTGAAATTTCAAACATTGTTGAGACTCATCAACAATGTAGAAGAACTTTTACTTCTTTGCTGGCCTTACGTATCTTTTAGTCAATCATTGTTCTAACAGTTAAGGCAAAAACTCACTATCACAACTGGGATGTGAAGTACAATGCCTATAAGTCTTCGGATTGCTATAAGAGGCTAGCTATCATTGTAACAACTTGAGGAAAAGTGCTAGTCATATTTACGCTATATTTCAAAAATACTAGTCACAAATGAGGCTCCTTGTAATTGTTAATAAAGTCCAATTCAACCCAGTATATGCCTGATATAGGACTCATCACACACTCACACACAACACACAATCATGCAAATTGGAGGATCACAATCTCCTCCACTTAAATTCCTAACGTTCTCATTAAGGGCCACTTTGTAAGATAGTGTCATTAAGCCCATATGGTGTTACCAAGCTAGCTTTGATACCATAAATATTGTCACACCCCAAACCCAATAAAGAGGGTTAAGCACGCAACAATAGCCGCACACTTACAAATGTTAGTTTTTATACCCCGAAAAACACAGTACTTTTACCTAATTTTATGGCCAAGTTGATAATTAAGTCAATTATGCAAATCTAGGTTAAATATTTATCATACATATCATGCAAGGGAAAAGTAAATAAGACATAAATATGATGATCCCGGAAAACCAATGAAAAAAACCAATTTCAAGGTGAAAACCCCAGGGTGACCAATCTCAAGAAGAACAATCACTATCAAATAGAATTTTACAGTCACGAATATTTAATTCATAGCAAACTTAACTATGATTATCAAACCTACCCCTGAAACCCTCAGACTTCTTTGAAATGGATCTGCTGCCACATTAAACTCCATTTCATGCACCTTTGATAATTGGTATGCAGCAATTTCAGATCTACCAGTTCTAATAGTATGTATTGACTTTGAAGGAGAAGGCATAGAACCTTTTAGATATCAAAGAGCAACTCGAAAGTCATTTTTGAAATATGCTATATTAACCCTAGCATTATTTAGAACTCTTAACACAAAATTTTACGGTTAAGTTGTTTTTAACTCTAAACTAAACAATATAGTCCAAGTGTAATTTACTTAGTGAATTTCCAAACTAACTACACTACATTACACAATCATGACAATACAGTATGATAGAGGAAATAACGAACGAAAAAGCAAATCGCACATAACACCACAAAGTGGTATGGAAGATGAAAATCCCGAGCCCTAAGTATAAACACTTCTCCCCCAACCATCTGACAGGAAATTCCAGTAGAATCAATAGTTGCAATATATGGATAACTATAAATACTCCAATTCTATACCTCCCTATGTACTTGAGCCCTCCAAGCTCTAGCTAGCAACCAACTCCACGAGTCTTTTCATCACTACTACCAATGGAAACCCACCAAAGGATTTGGATTTTGATATGGCTTCTCATGTTTCCAATGTCATTCTCTCATTCTCAAGGTTTGTGTTTGTGGATGGGGAAGATGTTTAAAGAATCTCTATCAATACAGTGAAAGAGATGGAAAAGAATGATGGGAACTTGGTTTTCTTAAGGAAAAACTCTCTCTTTTCATATAATGGCATAGCCTCATAATGTTCACACTACTTAAACTTCTAGGGTTTGTTAAACCTTTATCTGAAGGACCTTGCCATGCCTCACAGTTTTATGTGTGTGTGCTAGCAGATGTGCAGTGAATAGGTAAATAGCAGAGTACAGAGATCATGTAGCTAGCGACCTAGTCGCCCCATAAGGTTGCGAGATAGTCGTGAGGTGCAGGACTACACTCTCATCCAAAGTACCTACCACGTGGATCACTTATAGATTCTTCTTCAAATTTTCAAAGGAGGCTTAAGTTCTTTACCCCAAAATACATGAAACCCAGGAAACAGTACTTCAAAGATAAAAGCGCTACAAGCAGACTTTTGTCATTGATTTAATCCAACAAAAAAACATGACTTCTTAATTTTAAAGTGTGCCTTAGGTTTTTCTTTATATACTTAGTGAAATAGGTCCAAAACCCTAATCAATTAAAGGGCCAATCGGAAGATGGGCCGAAAAATAAATTCTGTAGATTTACAATTTGGTTGGTCGAGCCTAGCATATTTCAAATTCCTGAACCTGCAACCTCTTTGTTCTTGTATTCAGACTTACAACACCTTGAGCATTATCTAATCTTACAAATAGACTTAGTAATCTATACCTAGATTAGTTTGCGCTTACAGTTTGCCAATTATTCTGAGTTTGCCAATGAATCGATTGATATATTGTAGTCGACCTAAGAATGCTCTTATCTCCTTCTCATTCTTGGGTGGAGGCATCTCCAATATGGCTTTAATCTTAGATGGATCCACTTCTATTCCTCTATCACTTACTAGAAAACCTATAAATTTCCCAACTATTACTCTAAAGGTACACTTTTGGGGATTCAACCTCAACCTGCACTCCAGAGCACATGTCTGGAGTTTAAGTATGAGGACGGGAAGGTGTGTTAGGCACCCAACCCCACCCAACTCGTAGATCAGCTATCACTCATTGTGTTCCAAATTCTAATCCCAACAAAGAGTCCTCTAATATGTTTAAAAAGTGAGTAGAGGTCATTTTTCAGCACCATTCCCAAAGCGATTTCAATACTTCTTAGTTGTGATTACTTTCAAATTATCAAAATAACTTCAATTACATTTTGTAGACATGTCAAGCTCATCATTGGAATTGAGGACTAAATTTAGTTAACCATATACAAAATGAGGTGTCTAAAATTCTACCTTTTTTTATTATTACAAGTTTATTACTTAATATGCTTCAAAAACCAAGCCTCTATTGATCTTGACCCTTGAATTCTTTTGGCTAGATGTTTCTATGATTAGCTAACTAGTTTTAATATCCCATAAGAGAAAAATACATGTAATGAAGTTATTTCAAAGAAGTCTTTCAAACTCACATATTTATGTTTAATTAAATATAAAATTGATGCGATATTACCTATCAAAACCAAGATAGTAGTGAAAACTTAAGCAATTATCATAAACTTTCTGATAAGAGTTGGAAAGGAGCTCGTGCAGGGACTGAGGAGTTTATGCTTCCTCTAACTGGTTTAAACTCCTAAACCAAGAAGATGTAGACGTTACAATTTAATATTTTTGTAGTGTCCTATATGTTTTAAATTATCACTTTTTGTCATTTTCTTCATGTAATCTAGTTCGGTGCATGTTAGATAAGTGGAACACAAATTCTCTATGGCAATTTTTGTAATCCATTAATTATAACTTGCAATCCTGCAATGTGGCTGAATATTCTTTTTTTTTTTTTTTTTAATTTTTAACTTTGGTTGTTTTATAATGAAATTTAAATGAATACATAACAAATAGTGATTAATGGAGTAAATCATGAAACAATAAAAGTGGGACAAGAAATTTGAATTGTCCATATTGTTCAAAAATAGCAAATGTTCCCCAAAAAAAAAAAAAAAAAAATTGATCTTCGATGGTAAAATCTGAAAAAAGGCTCATCAAAATCCTTCTCCTCTCCTATTTTAAGTCCACTACAGATAACTAACTTCTATTGATAACCACATTGATGTTGAGAAACTATTTGAACCAAAAGATGTCCAACTTGTCACTTCAATTTATTGTTTAAAAAAGTAAAAAATACACCCTAAATTTTTGCACTAATTAAGGTAAACCTCATAAACCAACCGCTCTAATCCTCTCAATTCGTAAAAAGCAAAAAAATTATGCTGGTTTCTATTCAAACACTTTGCTATAGAAAATGTTGACATAGCATTTCTGTTCTATAAATAGCCTTCTGAAAATTATATAAATCACTTCTCAACCGTATCATAAGTCATCTTTCACTGAACCCCAACATCAGAGCAAGCGGTGTAGCTATTAAATCTAAAAAAAACTATGGCTTTCAAGGACTACACCTTTTTCTCTTATGTCTTTTTAGCGACAGCCGTCATCCTCTTCATTGGCCAGGCTCATGGCGCTGGCCTATGCGACGATTCTCCTAATCAGCAAATATGTTATTCAATTGTCTATAACCGGACTGACCCTCGTGAAGCCTCAAAAGCAGCTGTTCACAAATTGGTTTACCAGAGCAAAGTTGCAAAGGTAGTGGCTCAAGCGCAAAACAAGTCTACCGAAATTGCTGATTGCATATCGAAATTTGACAGTTCCATTGGCTACCTCAAATACGCCTTGTACGCCATGTCGGTTGGTGACTACCGTACCCTGAGGGCTTACATCATTCAAGCCCGGATCGCCTACCTGGGATGCGATAGAGGGTTTTGGCTTGTTAACAAGCCCAATCCCATTGCCAAAACTACTAAGTTCTTAGTGGACATGACTCTTGTCGGTGCCTATCTAGCAACTTTAATTAAATGAAAAAGAGCTTGTGAATTGTGGGTGAGTAAATAAATGTGGTATGAAGAAATTGTTATAAGAAAAGATTTGGGTTTTTTTTTTTTTTTAAATAAAAATTTATGGGGGAGGCTGTTTGTTGTATTTGTGTCTTGTATAGCTTTTTCTTGCGCCGTTGTGATATGAGAAAATCAATTATTCTCAAACATTTTTCTTAGTAAATATCTTGACATTTATATATATAGAATAATATAGTACTAGATTGGATTAACTTTTTGATAGATTTTTCACTACTCTTTTCATCATGATCCCTTTCCATTACCATATAATAATGCAAGCACATACCTCTTACTAATAATTTTTTCTAGGATAGGCTGTAAGAAAACTAATTATATACAAAATCTAATAAAATATATTTTGAATATATGGACAAAAAAAAAAAAAAAAAAAAAAGACGCAAAGAACAACAAATATGATGCGAGAGTAGATGAGAGAGAAAGAGACTTATAAATAAATCTAAAGTGTCATAATATTTTAATATTAGCATGTTCCTTGGTAGTGTTCCTGATTAGCTATACTAATTAGAGTCTCTTGTGTCCTTTAATTGTTAACCAAATTTTTGCCAATGCACCATCAAAGAGCTCAAAAGAGGTCCGTGGCAAAACTGCTCAGCACGGATGACTATAGCGATGAAAACTTAGAACTTGTTTTTGGATTTATAAATTAAGCATTGTGAAAGAATGGTCTTGAGAATTTTGCGATTAAATCCCTGCATTGTGAAAATAGCTAAAAAAAAGTATGTCATACTTTTTTTACAAAGCCAGCTACTTGCCTTGTACTCACAGCTCATCTCCACCTCCAAGTTAATTCCCAATTCAACAGAAGAGTCTTTCACATTATTTCCTACATATCATTTACCTTGCTAGCTAGGAAGGTGTGTGGACTTTCCTAAACTGCTAATATAAGCAGAAAGAAAACTGACCCACTAGGAAGAGAAGAGACCCACACGCATACATAGCATTTCTGCACATGGTTGTGAAACATTCTTGTCGAAGTCCACGCTATTTTCTCACCTTTTAATTCTCACTCATAGTCAAGCTTTAGAGCATTTGCTTAATTTTATTGAGATTGATCAACCTAGCAAAATATCAGGTAAGATTACGAAGAACAAACTGATTTATAATGTAGTAGTAGGATCATGCACGTGGCAAATAAGGGTCACTACCATCTCCAACAAACGAAGGAAATCAAGTCAGACATACTGTAATTTTGATACATTTTTCAATTCCTTGTAGATTCTTTTTCACCATGCTAAAGATAATTCGCTCTCTAGCTAGAGATACTGCATTGGCTACAATTTTGTAATTATGTCCATTTCATTTCTACAAATGGGTCAACAATTTAACTTCCATTCACAGTTAGGCAAGATTAAAACCAAAATTGCTGAATTTGACAAACTTTTCGTCAGGCGCATGGAAGGTAGACCTATATTCTTTTTATCTCACTTTCAATTGAAAAAGATTAATTGGCACTTTAGCTGCAATCACGAAATATGTTTCCTCACTTCTCTAGAAAGATCCGTGCAAGATTTTGAAGAAAATGACTTAGAAAATGGTTGGGGTTTTGTCATAAAGATTGAAGCTCATTATGACAAAGTTAATATATGATGATACTCAAAATTGTTAGTAGGTCTATCGCTCAAACCTACAGCCTTCAGTGAAAGGTGAAGAGTTAAGAACTTGCAAAATGAAAGTACCTTCAGAGTGCATCAGTGTAGTGCTAACCTAAGACCCTCCAAAAATTAAGTTAGAAACTTTAAAGGAGTTCCCAATAGTATTTTGTGTACCTCAAAATTGGGGTGTCTTAGTGTAGTGACCCAAAAGGGTCTTGCAACCCATAGAATCCCACATCGCCTGGGAAATGGGGATGTGCTGAATGACTTCCCATAAACTTGTAGAGGTCTTTTCTACTACTGTTGTGTGCTTTGAGAGAGAACAAAACCGTGAGAGTTATGGGCCCCAAAGCAGACAATATCTACACAATTGGGGCAAGGTCATTACAAATGGAAGACTAACTCAATTGGGATGTGAAGTACAATGCCTATAAGTCTTCAGATTGCGATAAGAGGCTAGTTATCATTGTAACAACTCAAGGAAATGTGCTAGTCATATTTATGCTATATCTCAAAAGAACTATTTACAATTGAGGCTCTTTGTGATTGTTAATAAAGCCTAATTCAACTTAGTATATGCCTGATATAGGACTCATCACACACTCAAACACAACATACAATCATGCAAATTGGGAGATCACAATCTCTCCCATTAAATCCCTAATGTTCTCATTAGGGCCCACTTTGTAGGGTAGTGTCATTAGGCCTATACAATGTTACCAAGTCAGCTCTAATACCATAAATATAGTCATGCCCCAAACCCAACCAAGAGGGCTAAGCACACAACAATATTCGCACACTTACAAATATTAGTTTTTAGACCCCTAAAAGCACAGTGCTTTTACCTAATTTTATTGCCAAGTTGATAATTAAGTCAATTATGTAGATATATGTAAAATATATATCATACATATCATGCAAGGAAAAAGTGGATAAGACAAAGATATGATGATCTAAGAAAACCAATGAAATAAACTAGTTTCAAGGTGAAAACCCTAAGGGGACCAATCTCAAGAAGAATAATCACTATCAAATAGAAGATTATAGTCACGAATATTTAATTCGTAGCAAACTTAACTGTGTTTATCAAACCTACCTCCAAAACCCTCAGACTTCTTTGAAATGGATTTTCTCCCATGTTAAACTCCATTTCATGCTTTAGATGTCCATGGTAGACCTCTAGTCTACAACTCCAAAACCACCCTTGAAGGTTTAGATCCATCACCTTTGATAATTTGTATGCAGCAACTTTAGATCTACCTGTTCTAATAGTACGTAGATTGTTTTCCAGTAGTGACTTTGAAGGAGAAGGGATGGAACCTTTTAGATCTCAAAAGAGCAACTCCAAAGTCATTTTTGAAATATGCTATATTAACCCTAGCACTATTTAGAACTCTTAAAACAAAGTTTTACGGTTAAGTTGTTTTTAACACTAAACTAAACATTATAGTCCAAGCGTAAGTTATTTAGTGAATTTTCAAACAAACTACACTACATTACACAATCATGGAAATATAGTAAGATAGAGGAAATAAGGAATGAAAAAGCAAATCACACATAACACCACACAGTGTTATGGAAGACAAAAACCCCGAGCCCTACGCGTAAAACCTCTCCTTGACCATCTGTCAGAAAATTCCATTAGAATGAATAGTTACAATATATGGATGACTATAAATCCTCCAAGCGTATATCTCCTTATGTACTTGAGCTCTCCAAACTCCAGCTAGCAACCAACTCCATGAGTCTTTTCATCACTACCACCAATGGAAACCCACCAAAGGATTTGGATTCTGATATGGCTTCTCATGTTTCCGATGCCATTATCTCATTATCAAGGTTTTTGTTTGTGAATGAGGAAGGTGTTTAAAGAATCTCTATCAATACAATGAAAGAGATGGAAAAGAAAGATGGGAACTTATTTTTCTCAAGGAAAAACTCTCTCTTTTCGTACAATGGCATAGCCTTAAAAACATTCACACTACTTACACTTCTAGGGTTTGTCAAACCTTTATCTGAATCACCTTACCACGCCTCATACTTGTATGTCTGTATGCTAGCAAATGTACAATAAATAGGTACATAGCAGAGTACAGAGATCACATCGCCCCATAAGGTCATGAGATGGTCGTGAGGTGCAGGATTGCACTCTCATCCAAAGCACCTGCCACGTGGATCACTGACAAATTCTTCTTCAAATTTTCAAGGGAGGCTCAAGTTCGTTACTCCAAAATACATGAAACCCAAGAAACAGTACTTCAAAAATAAAAGCACTACAAACAAACTTTTGTCATTAAGCTAATCCAACAATAAAACATGACTTCTTAATTTTAAAATGTGCCTTGGGTTTTTCTTTATATACTTAGTGAAGTAGGTCCAAAACCCTAATCAATTGAAGGGCTAATGGGCTGATGGGCCAAAAAATAAATTATGCAGATTTATAGTTCGGTCGGTCAAGCTTGGCATATTTCAAATTCCTGAACTTGAAACTTCCTTGTTCTTGTATTCAGACTTGCAACACCTTTAGCATTGTCTAATCATACCCATAGACTTAGTAATCTATACCTAGAGTAGTTTGTGCTTATAGTTTGCCAATTATTCTAAGCTTTTAAAACCTAACAACAAGGTTTTCACCTTACAAGGATGCAAGGTCTTCAAGGAGAATTAATAAACCTCAACATGTGCCATATTAGGTCTCCAATTTTGCATAAATGTTCAACTATAATAGTAATCTTCCAACATCACCAAAAATAGACTAAATCTTTCAAGACTAAGAGTCTAAAAAAAGGTAATTTCCAAACATATAAGTCCAAATCTTATTCCAATATTACTAAACTTCACTCATACACACATCCCAACGGAAGCCATACACATGAGTTGACAACTCAATAAGTAACAAAATACCAAACTAGCTGAAACAAGCAATGATCTAATGTTGAATTACAGTCATGTATTTATAGGAGACTAGGTCTAATCTCATTGGCCCACATGGCCTTATCCTTTTGGTTTTATTATTCCCCATGTGTATTAATAATTCCAACATGTGCTAAATTTGATTAACATGCTTAGAATTATAACTAACTAAATTTACAAAAAAAATATTATCCATATGCTTATAGCATTCCTAACATTTCCCTCCCCGTGAAAACACCTTGTCTACAAGGTGTTGTTGTGAAATAGCATCTTCATCAAAGGAGATTGAAAACTCACTTAGTATATAAAACACTTGTGAATCTTTAAACCCCTATTACAAATTTTCCTAAGCTAGCTTGTATTCGAACAATGTATCTGCTGAATATAAAATATAAGCAATACCCAAATATGCAAACTACTTTAGCCCATACTTTAATCACAACTTAGTAGTAATTAAAAGCAAAGAGTAAGGGATAGAAAGAATCAAACACAAGATAACACCGGGATGTGTTATTGAAGAGGAAACCGAAGAACTCGGCAAAAAACCTCTTTGCCGCCCTCCAAGCAGTAAAATGATCAACTAGAAATTCAGTTGGGATACATGAATAGCAATAGACCCTCCAAGCCTAATGTACCCGATGCACCTAAGCCCTCCAAGCTTCTTGCTCCAATAGGGTTATGCCTAATCTTGTGTTCTCTAGCTTACCGGATCCCGCAATTAGCTCGTTACATCAATCAAAATGAATTGGTTCTCTCTTGAACTACTTCCCAAACACCAAGAACCTTCTCATTGTTATGAATATGGGAGGTAAGGATTTGGCTTAAGATCCTTTCATGGGTATGACAATGGAGAGGGTGAGATTATGGATGAGTCAATCTTATTTTTCTCTAAGGTTTATCTCTCAAAATTCTCTTTAGAAGCTCTCTACATTTCGTGAGTATAAGGGTATTTATAGTAGGGTATGAGAAGGAATGTGAAAAGTCATTTTGAAACAAAATAGGGTACAATGGCGAGTTACTTGCGACTACGATGAGTTGCGAGTTCCAGTCGCCAAATAACAAAATGGCCAATTTGTACTTTTTGTCCTGTAGTGATCTAACTGTCTTGACCCTTCAACTTCCTACATGCTCCACACTTGTGACACATTCTGGCGAGTCACCACTCTTGAGTCAGTTACGAGATCCAGACGCGAGTTGCCTTTTGATACACACATTTGATCAATTCTTCACACATAACTTTTACATTATTCCCACCTAAATACAGGGCTTCTAAATGTTGAATTATAAGTAAATTTGGCACGAAATAAAGCCAACACATATTTGAATAAATTCAACTTTACAATCTCCCCCTTTGGCTATTCCATGATAAAACCCTAAAACAGACTCTAGACTTAAAAAATGTGAGTTGAGAACAGTTACCAAAACTCACTCACACCTAATTCTAGATCTGTGAAGCTTTTGAACCATATGAACAAGTTTCCTAAAAACAATATCACAAAATGCACTCATTAAGTTCATTGTAAATGGAAAACTTAGAATGCATATGGGGCAAGCACAATACGATCAAGCAAGTATGAATATGACAAAGAAGCATAACTTTACCAAACAATAACAATCACTATAAATAGTGACTACAATGAACATTCGCATGGTGAATGAACATCTGGACATGCAAGCAAATAAGCTCAATTCAAAGTATCATTTGCATGTCCAGCACTCAACCGATGCAATAACACTAAAGCTAGAAGCATTAGGTTCAAACTTGCATCAAGGTTACAAGATCCAACAAGTAAACAAAAGAGTACTAAAGAAAATGCAAAACATTAACTAAAAGTACTAAGCTACATAAGCAATGGTACATAAAATATAGTTAAGTAATTAACATAAGCTTAAACTGTGAAATATGAACATAGACTAGTAGTAGCAACAAAAATAGAAGATAGAAAAGTTTGTTGTTTGATTTGCTTGCTCTTGCTTTGCTTGCTCACCTTTTGGTTTAGCTCTCTCCCCTTATCATTGCTCTCTGCTTATCATGATTATCATCTCTGACAGGCCACAAACACGTTGACCCCTTGTGATAACTTAGATTAATTAATTAGCCCAGTTATTAATTAATCAAATTAACATGCAATATCACGTGGTAGCACAAACAAATCACCGAAACTAAGATATGCAGCGGAAAATAAATAACACGGTGATTTGTTCACGAATGGGAAAAACCTTACGCCAAAAACCCCACCGGGTGATCTAAGGTCACCACTCCCGAAACTCCACTATTATCACAACAAGTAGTTACAAGCAAGGAATCCCAGTACCTTACCAACCTACAGTTAAACTCTTACCCCAATACCCAATTGGACTTGCTCTGTAGTGACAGTTTCTCCTTTTGATGTACGGCTCCCAAGTACGTGACTAACCAATTTGATGCACGGATCCCAGTACGTGGCTTACTCCTTTGCACGAATCCCAGTACGTGACTCACTCCGCAGCAACCCTTTGATTGTTGTAGTTGATTTGCAGCAGCTTCACATAGAAAACACCAATAAGATCTTCAATGTTGGTGCAAGAGACTTTGCTTGGTTACAAAACCCTAAGGCGTACAAGAAACACAGCAAGAACTCTTTCTTCTGTAGGAGGCTAAGGTTTCAAAAAGAAAACCTTATGAAGCTCTCTAGGGTTAGGTGTTTCTTTTTCCACCTCCTTTAAATAGGAGCTTAATGGGCTTTCCTATTCCAAATAGGTTTACACAAACCTTGGGTTTTCCTAGTCCAATAAGAATTATACAAACCCATAAACAATTAGCCTTTTAAAATAAAAACGTTGCTGGCTATAATCTGAAACCCGTAAGCTTGATCGATCGGGACATCTGTCGAGCTTTAATGAATCTCGACAGATCAAGATCCTGTCGATGAGGTATCGAGACCTGCAGTTTGCACTTTTCTTGAGCAGTTCTTGAGTAATCTTCATGTCTTCAATTTAACCACTTGTAATGATCATCTTGAACCTACTTAGATTTACCCAAATACAAGTAAAGTGCGCTTTATCAAAGGATATGCCAATTACAAAATATGTCCCCAACAATCTCCCCCTTTTTGCCAAGGTTTAGCTAGTAATCATCTTCTTCTAGCTTCCTTTGGATGTGATCCAATTGAGTTTGGAGAGAGGCAAACTTTATTTCAAATCAGGTGCGTTGAGAGTGCATGATAGTTGTAAGGCCGGACAATTTTGTGCTGATGTCATGCACGGAGGCCATGATGTTGTCACACTTCTCAATACTAGAGCTCTTATTACCTTGATGAGCATTACTTTCTTGCTTAGCATTCTTTCGGCTATGGCCTATTATAGCATTGTGAGTGCTAATTTTTATTGGTCTTTTCTTAGGTTGAGAATACTCATCTTCCAATGTGGGTACTCCTTATGGCTTCAATATCTTTGTGACGAGGCAACAGAATGGAAGACAATTCCTAGAGGCTGTCCTTGCAGCAGTTTTGACCAAAATATAAAAGATATGAAAGCATACATCAATTTCTTCATTGGTAATCAAGTCATGAAGAAATAAAGCCCGGCCAAGATTCATGTGTCCGGTGCTTGAGAGAGAATAAAGATTATGAAACATTATTGTTTTGAGCAACCTCAATTCGGGAGATAACGATGACAAACCAATTGATTTCCCGTTTGAAGACGCATCCAAGTTTTCTCCGAAAACATCTTGAAGAATGTCAAGATCCGGTTCCAACTCATCATACACCCATGGTTTTACAAACACTGGTTGGTTGATGTTCAAAATGATAGCAAGATATGAAGGCGTTATAGTGAAGTCCTTTCCTCTTACCAACATCTTAGCTCATCCCATCAAAAAGGGCATTCACATAAAATTCTTTCTCAAGCTCTTCATAAGGATCTTCAAGATTCGATAGAAGGTAGTTCCAATCCTTAGACTTGAACCATTTAGGAATGTTCGTATCAAGAAGAGAAGCTTGCTCAACAACCCATTCAATCACCATGGGGGCATTTTTGGAGCAGTTCAAAGATGCTTGATATGAAGTATATGATCTGAATCAAGTGTCATAAAAAACTTTAGTCAAAGATCAAGTTTCTTCGACTTAGGGGAGAAGCTACTGAGGTCAATGACTAGTAACTTCCCTTTGTTGCTGCTTCTTTCACTACTGACTTTTTGAAAGGAGACATCTCTAAGCAAAGATCATGAAATAACAAAGAGCAAGATGAAAAAAAAAAAGGCAAAAAACTTGATTAGCAACAAGTTAGTACCAAAACATAAACTATGAATTAAACCCTCAATTTAAAGAGCAATTAAAAAAATGACATGTGAAGATGCTAAATATCAAAACATGATATAATCATGGCATTAGACATACAACATTTCAAAGATTGCGTGTGTGTTCATCATATGAAAAAGTGTGCATAAGCAATGCATGAAATCATGCAAGGGGCAAAGTGTGAAAACACATAATCATTATTTGTTCCAAACAAGAAAACATGATTATCCCCAAATTTTTGTACTCAATGGAATCCAAAAATACACACAAAAACATTTAAGGAGACATTTTATCAACAACATGGTATGCACATCACAACACAAAACATAGTATAATGCATGAGCATGTAATAAAAACATGTAAAGCATGTAAAACAAGCATTATACCATCATTTTCAATAAAACCCATACAACAATTTCATAACAAACAACAAAAACCCATGTTCATCGACCATATTTCAACATCTTAACACATACATCAAATCCATGTAAAATAAGGCTTTAAACTTGAAATAAAGTGAAAAAAAAAAGTGAAAACCTATACCTTTTCTTGGATTTGGAGTGAAGATTGAAAATGAAAATGGAGGTTTTTGGAGTGAAAATGGCAGTTTTGAGAGAGGGAGAGGCGAAGAAGACAAAGAGAAAAGCACGTGATGCGATGGAAACTGAAAGGTTTTGAAAAACTGTCTAAGTTTTAACCCTATTGTCGTGGCTCAACTGACTGACAAGTGAGTCGCCAAGTGAGTAGTCAAAATCCCTTGAACCCAGATTTTGAAAATTTCTCTAAGTCTTTTTCCTAACTGGAACTTCCACTCGCCAGCGAGTCGCGAACGCTTTAAGATGAACTTGCGACTTGCAAATGAATTGCCAAAAAGTCTAAAACCCAGATTTTGAAAAATTTTCTAAGTGTTTTTCATGACTTAAACTCTTACTCACTAGTGAGTCACGAACCATTCTAGGTAAACTCGCGACTGTAGCCTTGAAAACTCGCAACTTGCAAGTGAGTCGCCAAAAGGCAGAGTTGAAAAATTTTGGATTTTTGTGAAAATTTTCAAAACAAAACACTTTCCAAAAACAACTAAAATACTCAAAAAAAGAAAACAGGGTTTGATCAACATATGCTTGAGTATGTATGTCGCATTTAATCAAGTACAATTACACAAATGAATAAGACATTGAACATAGACATGTGTGATGTGGGTGGGTATCAAATGTGAGATAGTCCTTAGTCTAACGTGAAGCTTTAATGATCAATTCACCCAAGTCATATATAATTAGCACTAAGTAGAGTGACCTATCTCAATTATAGAAATGAATATATATGACCTCCCAAATAAACTTGATTACATTGAGATAGAAGCTTTTCATTTGACTTATTACAATTCATAACATTTGATCATTTTTTATCTTTACACTCATTTTTGTGAGCGATGCCTGAAATTTTGATATTTCAATTTGTTGAACAAGCCTTTTGCTTTTGGCATCATATATTTTGAATACATGTCACTTTCCCTTTTTCCTAGTCAAATACTAATTTGTGCAATGGCTTTTTCAGCTCATTATCTCTTTTCGAGATTTAATATTGGTTGAGCTTTTAAAGCAAAAATAATAATAATAATAATAATAATAATAATAAATGAGTGGAAAGAGATATAGGTACAAGTCTACACATATCTCAAGATCAACAAAACTATTGACTAATCATTCATGACAAGTTTGAAGATCTATTTACAACAATCACATAAATGTCAAGATGTTTCTCACAAAGATACAAGTGCATATAGAACAAGCTAAGCTCATTAATGCACAAAGCCATTAGTATAAAGGTACAAGGCTAAACATGCATGTGACAATACACAACAATGCCGATCAAATTTTTTGGATTTTATACTTTTTATTTGTTTTTGGATTTTTAACACAAAGCAAGTAAAAAATCATCAAAAAACAACACAAACAACAAAAACATGCTAGAATGTAAAATAAGCAAACAACCAACAATGTCATATCATATAGAAAGAATTAATGCATGGATGTGTTATAATGCTTATACATGAGTACACTTCTTCACCCACAAGGCACGTGCGTTTAGAGCGATATCCTTTAAGGATTAGGTACTTAAAGCTATGATTCTCAAACCTTAAGGTATAGTTGGCCAAACATGAAGTAATGGTGTCAATCATCTTCATCACATCACTCACAACGGGTTATTCTCTTTGCCCTTTTGGTTGCTTGTGTTTCCAATTGCTTTTTCCTTGTCTTCTTGGCTTTTGAAGATCTGCATTCTTCAATGCTTGTGTCAATTTGGCCTAGTGTGTCCTCGGATTCAACAAGGATGGCAATAGTGTTGTGTTTAAGGACCTCTTCGTGGCTTAGGAAGAGACTTTCCTTTTGCATTGGGCTTAGCCACAATTTGATTTAGAGACTTTGTCAAGACCTTTTGATTCACCACATTTGACTTCTTATCAACTTTTACATTTTCAACAAGAAGCGTTACTACCAATGGTTCTTTAGCCTTAACAATCTTCATTTCCTTAAACACTTTAGAGCTTGAGGTACTTTCTCCAGTAAACCCTAAGCCACTTCTATCCGAAGAGGGCTTTTGATAGGCAAGCACTTCATCAAGTTTCTTGGAGGCAATACGCCCCACTTTGGCATTTGCTTGAATAACCTAAAGCTCAAAAAACTTTATCCTAGAATAGGCATTAGTTAGCTCTTCATTTAACCCTTCAAATTCACAATTGGTCTCTTTGTACCACACGAAGATGCTTTTGTAATCCTATTCAACTTTCTTCATCTTTATAATGGCATCCTTAGCCACTCTTGCATATTCTCCTCTTTTTTTTAAGAAGTGTGTTGTAGGATTTTTGCAATCAATTTTTTCCTTCATAAACGCATTCTTCTTCTTCTTCATCGGATTCATCTCCAACACCTATAGATTCCACTTTGGTATGTTCACCAAGCTCTTCCACTAGATTGGTTAAATCTTCCAAAGAGTCTACGAGTGCAATGGTCATGAAAGCAGAGTAGTTTTCTTTCTCAAAAGAATTCCCATCCTTTTTTAATTTCAAGAACTTGTGAAAGTTCTTTGCAAGGTATGCCACCTCTTTTTCAACCTCGTCCTCATCTGAGGAATCTTGAGATTCAATTCTCTCATTGATTGTTTTAAGAGCAAGGAATTTGATCTTCCTTTGAGATGGTAGAGATAGCTTATATGTTTAAAGAGAACTGATAAGTTCTTAGACCTTTATCTCATTAAGATCCTTACTCTCCTTAATGGTAGTCACCTTGGCTCGAAAGCTCTTTAGCAATAATCTAAGGATCTTTCTTATTACTTTGGAGTCTTCTATCTTCTCGCCCAAGTTAATTTTTCGATTACCATTTCATTCAACTTTCCATAAAATGAGTCGAATGATTCATCTTCACTCGTAATCAATTCTTTAAACTGAGTGGTAACCATTTGAAGCTTGGTATCCTTCATCTTCTTGGTGCCTTCATATGTAGTCTCCAAACTTTTCCATGCCTCCTTGGCAATCGATACATGAGAAATCCGATGAAATTCATCCGTTGAGACACCACAAAATATAGTATTAAGTGCTTTGCAATTAGCATTAGCCACTGTGAGAGCTGCCTTATCCCAAGTAGAGTTGGCAGCCTCTGACCTTGTCCAACCAACTTCAACAGCATCTCACACACTCTCATCAATGGAGCACAGAAATTCACGCATACGCACTTTACAAAATGCGTAATTACTCTCATCAAAGAAGGGAGGTGTATTGAGGGATTAAGACCTATCCATTCTTGGGATGAAGGATCATACTAAGAATATAAAAATCTATCAAAGTGTACCTACTCTGATACTAATTGAAAGCTCACTTATTGTATAAAACATTTGTGAATGTTTAGACCCTAATTACAAATTTTCCAAAACAAGCTTATATTCAAACAATGTATGTGCGAAATATGAAACATAAGTAATACCCAAATATGCAAACTACTCTAAGCCATATTTTAATCACAACTCAGCAATAATTAAAAGTAAAGAGTAAGGGATAGAGGGAAATAAACACAAAATAACACCAGCATATGTTATTGAAGAGGAAACCGAAGAACTGGCGAAAAACCTCTCCGACACCCCCCAAGCAGTAAAATGATCTACTAGAAAATCAGTTGGGATACATGAATAGCAATAGAATCTCCAAGCCTAATCTACCCGATGCACCTAAGCCCTCCAAGCTTCTTGCTCCAACAGGATTACGCCTAACATTATCTTCTCTAGCTTACCGGATCCCACAATTAGCCCATTGCATCAACCAAAATGAATTGGCTCTCTCTTGAACTACTTCTCAAACACTAAGAACCTTCTCATTGCTATGAATATGGTGAGGTAAGGATTTGGCTTAAGATCCTCTCAATGGTATGATAATAGAGAGAGTGAGATAAGAGGAATTTGGAGAATCAAATGTATAAGATTATGGATGAGTCAATCTTTTTTTTCTCTAGGGTTTATTTCTCAAAAGTCTCTCTGAAAGCTCTCTCCATTTCGTGGGTATAAGGGTATTTATAGTAGGATATAAGAAGAAATGTGAAAAATCATTTTTCAGTAAAATAAGGTGCACAAGAGAGTCACTTATGACTGGGATGAGTTGCAAGTTCTAGTCGCCAGATAATAGAATGGCCAGACTGTACTTTTTATCCTGTAGTGATCCAACTGTCTTGACCCTTCAACTTCCTACATACTCCACACGTGTGCCACATTCTAGCAAGTCACCATTCACGAGTCAATTGCGAGTTGTCTCTTGATGCACACACTTGATCAATTATTCACACTCTCTCACACACAACCCATACATTATTTTGACCTAAATATATGGTTTCTAAATGTTAAATTGCAAACAAATTTGGTACGGAATAAAGCCAACACATAATTGAATAAATTCAACTTTATAGAGATTTTCCAATTGAACAATACCTTAATGACATTTTAATCACCATATTCATGTATTTTTCTTTGACATGCGGTCTCATACACATGAAGGTTTCTTCTTTGTATATCCCCAAAATTTGCTCAAATTCTTGAGCCTTTAATTGTTCTTTGAACCTTGGAATATTCTTGTATCCTTAAAACCTTATTCGATTCTAGTACCATTAAAATTGTTGGCACTTGTATCTTAGATTCTAGGATCACCGGCACTTGAATTGTCAATTATTGAATCACAGACTCTTGAATGGAAGCCTTTATTGGTGCTTCAAGAATTGGTTTTTAGAAGATCATGGTCATCTTCTTTGTTGGTTCTTTGGATTGAACTTCAAAGGCAGTGAGTACATGTATATCAACATCCACTTTAATACAAAAATCAACATTCTAGCTTGCAACAACAGTAGTAGATTCTTGGAACTTGATTTATTTTTTGATTTCTATTGAATCAAGAGATTGTAACTCCTTTTCCCTCATGTTTTCAAGACCCTCTTGTAATCTCAAGAGCTCTTCATTTATGGCCTCGCAGATTCAGCCAAGGCCTTGAACTTCTCTAAAACAACATGGTGAGATTCATACAAAGCCGTGATATTCTCTGAAACTTTATTCACCATTTGCCGTAATTCTTTCCAAAGTTCTCTTTGGTTACATTTGTCCATATCAAGATCAATAGCTCTGATACCAATTGTTAGGAACCCGATGGTTCCTAATAGAGATTGATGGGAATTATAGGGGAATTGGTGAGAATTGTAGGAAAATTAACTTAATTCTAGATAATCACCCTCCATAGAGGAAGAAAGAGATTAAGAGAAAGAAGTGCACTAATGCACTAAGAAATTAGTTTATTCTTCAATGATCCAATGTTGAGTTACAATCATGTATTTATAGGGGACTAACTATAATCTCATTGGCCCACATGGCTTTATCCTATTGGTTCTCTTATTTCCCATGTGTATTAATAATTCTAACATGTCCTAAATGTGATTAACATACTTAGAATTGTAATTAACTAACCAACTAACAAACTAAATCTACACCAATTATTATCCATATGCTAATAGCATTCATAACATATATTGTATGTTTCTTTTTTATTGTAGTCAGTTTCCTTGCAATAGTTTGTGAATTAAGTTAGAGAGCTTGATAACGTTTTAAGTGGGATTGACTTTAGTACTTCAAATTAACTATTTTATTTTGTATTACAATATTAATTTGGCATAATTGTTCTGTGTACTCAGCCAGCAGCCACTAAATGGGCCATTAATCACCTTTAATTTATGCCAGATATGGACCCACATCTAGTAGGACCTAAAGTGTGTACTATCTTGCTGAGGCAAGATGAGCATCATGTTGGATTAACATAGTTTGTATCGCATACAAAACATATGCAGCGAAAATTAACGAATCTACTTCATTCGTAATTGATAACATGTATTATGTAAATTTCAGAATTTAAGAACGAGAGAGCATACCTTGGTGCGATGAAATTTAAAACCAAAGATTAGAAGTACTTGGGAATACTTTTAGTCTTCACTCCAATTCCATTTTTGCCCAAGAAGTGTGATCTCTCAATCAATTTACACGTATGTGTTCAAGGGAGAATAAGAGAGTGGCTTACACTCACATGCACATCATTTCATGCATCATATGCATTACAAAATTATGTATGTTTCTTTCCTTATATATAACTGATTATCTAATTGAGATAGCCTTTTGGGCCATTCCAATTGGGCTTTAGTATATGTGGGGGTCCCTTTTTGAAAAAATGTATAGCAAGTTATCAATTGTAGTCCTGTTTGGCTTATTTAAAAAAAAAAAAAAAAAAAAAAAAAAAAAAAAAAAACAATAATTTTTTCAAGATTAGGTAGGAAACTATTTAAAAGGAAAAATAGAAATTGAAAATAGATTGATAATGGTCATTAAAAAAAAAGAATTTTTACTAAGATTGAGAAGAATTTTTTTAATAATCAGCCCCATGAAGGGTATATATAGCAAGTTATCAATTCTAGTCCTGTTTGGCTTTTTTTTTTTTTTTAATTTTAACATATTAAAAAAAAACAATATTTTTTTTTTAAAGATTAGATAGGAAACTACTTAAAAGGAAAAAAAAAAAAATTTGAAAACAGATTGATAATGGTCATTAAAAAAAAAAGAATTTTTACTAAGATTGAGAAGAATTTTTTTTTTTTTTCCTTATATATGTAAAGGTAAGAATAGGTTTTTTTGTAAGGCCTTTCAACTTATTAAAAAATTCCAAGATTGACAAGTAAATAATTTTATAAAAAATGAAAATATATTGTTAAAGCTCATCTAAAAAATATGGATTTTTACACAGATTGACAAGACATAAATGTAAACAAAAACAAAAATTGAAACAGTGGTTGTTTGTATGGAGAAGAACTGGGTAGCATGCAAGGAAGGGTTGTGTAATCATTCTCATTTTGTAATGACATTATAAAAAAAATAAAAATAAAAAAGAAATTTTAGAAAGATTGAGAAGAATATTTTTTTTTTTTTAAACTCCATCTTTTATAATCAGCCCAATGAAGGGTTCATAACTACATATAGCAAGTTATCAATTCTAGTCCTGTTTGGCTTCTTTTTTATTTTATTTTAACATATTAAAAAAATATTCTTTTCAAGATTAAATAGGAAATTACTTAAAAGGAAAAAATAATTGAAAAAAAAAATTGATAATGGTCATTTAAAAAAAAATTTATTAAGATTTAGATAAGAGAAGAATTTTTTTTTTCTTATATAAGTAAAGGTAAAAAGTGGTTGTTTGTATGGCAGTTCGACTTATTAAAAAATACAAAGGTTGGCAAGAAAATAATTGTATAAAAAAATGTAAATAGATTGGTAAAGCTCATTTAAAAAATATGGATTTTTACACAAATTGCAAGATATAAATATAAAAAAATAAAAATAAAAATGGTTGTTTGTATGGAGAAGAACTGGATAGCAATGCTAGGGGAATAACCTAAATTAATATTTTTTTTAAATAAAAACTAAAGAAAAAAGAGTAAAAAGTGGTTTGTATAGGGAATAACCAGGTAGCATTCTAAGACACGTCCCGTGTTTATTGATGGTCAAGTTAAGTGTTTATAGATGGCTACCCACCCATGGTGGGTGGGGGTTACCTTCAACCCAAGAGTAAGGGCGCGCTAAAGATAACCACATGAACCTCTTCTTGATTGTCATGAAAAAATAAAAAATAAAAAATAAAACTTAATCATGCTCTTAAAATTAATTTGGGATGATTTTGATTTTGCTCCCCAGAGTTTAAAATTATTGATTTGATTTGTTTGGGTTAAATAAATCCAACATAATTCATTAACGTTACGTATAGTTTTAATTAAGAACCCCTTTTTTTTTTGGTAAACAATTGAGAACCCCTGCAACCATACCTATGTTGATATGTCTGTTAAGTGACACTTAAGTCTGTCATATATACTAGTAGGACCAATCAAATCTTTATATATCAATTAAACATGCAGAGTCAATTAAATAGCATAAAAAATTTCCAAAAACTAGAATAAATTCTCTAATAAATCAAACTTTACCAGTCAAAAAAAAAAAAAAAAAATCTTTCTCTCTCTCTCGTATAAATTTTTGTGGTTGAATTTTTGTATTCGGAGAATATCCCCATGTAATTTGAATAAATTTATTTATGCAATTTTTATATGTAAGATTGTTGGATTATTAAAAAACAGTATGTGAGATTGTTTATTTATGTTTGTTTCGTAAGAAAATCGAATAGAAAATGAATAATTAATAGAAAAAAAACTGGAAAAATAATGAAAAGTACATAAACTATTAAATAATTTTTTTATTGACATGGAAAAACAACTTTTTTTTTTTTGAAAGTGGAAAACAACTATTATTATTGCATTAAAACTACATTGTTTTGGGTTTGGCTGACACTTAATGTCCATCTCAGAGTGAGCAGCGCTAGAAGAATTCTCAGTCAAAACAATAAATAATGTTAGGAAAGTAAATTAAAATTTTGAAATTTTAAGAAATAAAATCAAAATCACCCTAAAATTCTGGGTGTAATTTGCAATTTAGAAGGAAAAAAAAAATGTACCCAAAGGGCGAGTTTCAAAGGCATGCAATGGTTGAATATGATATATTATATTTATGCTATAATTTTTTTAACTAATGCAATTGACACAAAATTTTGCACCATCTTTTACAATATTTTAGTCCACCAACAACACCACTTTTTGGCATATCACTAATAATCTTTTGGGTGTGAAATTTGTGTTTGTATTCTATAGACTCTCTCTGTCTTTGTTTTTAATGGAAGAAAAATATTGCAATAATCAAGTGCACACGTCCTTACCAATCACAACTCGTGTTAAAGACATATTTTATGTAGTTGGCTAATCCTTTGACAAAACGCACTTTACTTGTATTTGGATAGATCTAGGATGTGTTTAATACTTCAAAGAACATGTTGTTCAAGTTTAGTATTAAAGTCATGAAGATTGGACCAAGAAACAAGTGAAGAAAAAGTGTGTACTAAAGCTGGACACCTGGTGGACACCTGCGGATAGCTGCTGGACAGATAGCTATCTATCGAGCCCGATCGATCGAGGTATCTATCGAGAATTAATGAGGCTCGACACCTGCTATCTATCGAGCCCGATCGATCGAGGTTACGGAAATCAGAATTTTCAGATCTGATTTTTGGGCCAGGCTTTTGTATTTGTGTGGGGTTTCTTTTCTCACAACCCTAGGCATATATAAGGCATATTTTTGAGGCCGTCACATAAGAGAATACAAGGAGAACATATACAAAAGGTGATTGAAGCCTTATTCTCTCTGAAAGAAGCTACTGCGTCTTTGCGCCTTAGGGTTTTGTAACCAAGTGCTTCTTGATCTTCATCGTGTGTATGAAGTGAAGAACTTTGCAGCCAACATTCTTCTTCCTCAAGTTGGTGAGTGAGTCACGTACTGGGATTCGTGCAAAGGAGTTAGTCACGTATTGGGATCCGTGCATCAAAGGGTGGCGTTCATATATTGAAGAGTTCAGAGGTTCTGAAGCAGTAGAAGGTTTCTGCTGTGAGTTCATCTACGGGGATTGTAGAGTCTAGTGACAAAGGTTTTGTACTAGATCTGAAACTTCTCTTTACTATAGTGGATTGCTTTTCGGGAAGGTTTCCCCCCAGGTTTTTTACTGTGAAACTGGTTGGTTTCATTGGTTTTCCTGGGTCATCATATCTTGTCTTATTTATTTTTCCGCTGCACTTAGTTTTGACATGATATTGATGTTTGTTTGTTTTAACAAGTTTTATGCATAATAAATCTAATTAACAACTTGGGTTTAAAACTTGTTAATTCTATCAACCGGGGTCTAAATTTCCCAACAACTCGCCATGTGTGACAAAGTTTTGTCAAAGGCTGTGTCCCAAGCATAATTCATCAACAATCCGACCTATAAGAGCACCACCATTGAGTCCAATTAAATATAAAAATATAGGAAAAATCTAAGACCACATAATTTTTCACAACTTCTTGCCACAAATGTGATGTGGCAGTGTGATTAGTAAAGAAAAATGGTGGGACCATGTGTAAGCGATAGTTAATCACTCACAATCTGTCACGTCAAAGTTGTGGCAAAAAAGTTGTAGAATAGTTTGTGGTCCTAAAATTATTCAAAAATATATTCTTCTCAAATATATGGCCACTTATTAAATTTATTTGTATTTGTGCTCATATTTAATTATTAAAAAATATATAAAAAATAGTTTTTTTGTTGCATGGCCACAACGTGGCACTATGAAATGATGAATACATTCTTTTTTTCTTTTTCTTTTTTTTTTTTTTGGGTGAAAAGGACTTACTTTAACGTAACTAATTGACCTCCAAACCGAAGGCTACATCACGAGAATAAAGAGTACCAGCAAAATTTAAATTAAGAAGAAAAGCTACATCAGATGAGGGTTCCATGAAAATGGTAAAATCTTGATCTAGAGTGACTCCCCTACGTGCTAGCGCATTAGCACACTTGTTCTCCTCTTTGTAGCAATGTTGAATACGCACCAAAGGAATCTCCTTCAGCCCTTTGCTGCAATTAGCAACCAAGATGCCAATACCATTCGGGTTCTCCACATCTTTCTTCAAAAAATCAATGACCAATTTTGCATCGAGCTCAATCACAAGCACTGGAGCTTAAGGGAGATACAGAACCAGATGCCATCTCTTAAAGCCCATAGCTCCTCTACAACGCTGGAAGCATAGCCAATAGCGCTTGCGTAGCCTTTCACCCACTACCCATATTCATTACGAATCAGCCCAACTCCTCCAGCCAGTCCGGGGTTTTCCATGGATGAACCATCCGAGTTTAACTTCAACCAATTGATTGGAGGGGGCAGCCACCTAACCTGGATTTTTGTTCTAGCTTTCATGTGCTTCTGGGCAATCCCTAGATATGCCATCTCAGCAGCTTTGGCCAGGGTCTCAGCCTTTAAATATTTTTGAGTGAAAGACTTCCCAAACACTATATTATTCTTGTTTAATCAAAGCATCCATGTTAGGACATATGTGAATGATGTTAGGAATATATGTCATTTAGAATTGGCTAATCTTTTGACAAAATGCACTTTACTTGTAATTGGATAGATCTAGGATGCGTTTAATACTTCAAGGAACAAGAGTTCAAGTCTCAGTATGGAAGCCATGCAAATTTTTCCAAGAAACAAGTCAAGAACTGCTGGATTTAAAACTCAATAGATAGCATCTATCGAGGTTTAAAATGCTGCTTTAGACCAATGCTCGACAGCTGCTCAATAGATACCCTATCTATCGAGATTTATGAAAATCAGTTTTTCAGATCTAATTTCACCCTAGTCTGTGTGTACATGTTTGGGCTTTCTTTTCTCACAACACTAAACATATATAAGGATTATTTTAAGAGCTATCAAAGGTGGCACAAGTGTAGAGCAAAGTTTTTGTTCATGCAACATTGGGTTTTGTAACCAAAGAGCTTCATGATCTTCATCATGTTGATGAACTAAAGAACCTTTTAGCCAACATTTTTCTCAAGTTGGTAAGCAAGCCGCGTACTAGGATTTGCTCATTAATTGGTTAGTCACATACTGGGAATCATACATTGAAAATAAGAGATTGTCACTACAGAACAAGTCCAATTGTGTATTGGGGTAAGGGTTCAACTGTAGGTTGGTATAAGGTACTAGAATTCCTTGTAACCACTTGTTATGATAATAGTGAATTCTCAGGAGTGATGACCTTAAATTCACCTAGTGGGGTTTTGCCTTGGTGGTTTTCCCCATTCGTAAACAAATCACCGTGTCAACTTTATTTTTCGCTGCATATTAATTTAGTTGGTGATTTGTTTATGCTACCACGTGTCTTGCATATTAATTAGATTAATTAATTCACTTGGCTAATTAATCGGTTAATTTATCACAAGGGGTCAATACACTCTTGGCTTATCAGCCCAAATAGCAATAGGGAATATAATAGCCCAATCTAAATTAGAAACACAACACTACCTCATCAATTTGCAATTAGTTCTCAGCCACATCATAAGTTGAGTACCATAAAAAGAAGTAGTTGAACAAGGAGGAGAGGAGGAATTCCAGAATAGCTGGGCCTTGGGAAAATCTCTTAAAGCATGAATAATCGTTTCAGGGGCTGCATTACATACAGGACATAGTAGAGAGATATTCATACCTCTTTCAATGAGAAGCACACGCATCGGAATGCTATGATGACTGCATTGCCAAAGGAAACACTTTATTTTAGGAATGGCAAAGACTTTCCAAACCACTCTTCATTGTAAGGCTGATTCATTGGCTTGGAATCATTGGCATTCGCTATAGAATAAGCATCTTTGAGCTTGAATTCTCCACTAGGGGATGGACCCCACGATAGTCTGTCCTTTCTTTAACTAGAATAAGGAATAGGGTGGCTTTCATATCCAAAAGAATTGATTTGGGAAATACAAAAGACAACCCCTCCCAGTTCCAACAAAAGAAACCCGGCGCATCCTTCAATATGATATCCTCTTCACCTCTGTTTAGCGGACCAAAAATGTGGCTTCTGAGAGTACACATGTCCAGCCATTTATCAAACCATAGTAAAAGCCCACTATTACTTCCAGTAACCCACTTAGCGCCCTTGCTAACGATGTCTTCTCCCATCTCAATGCTAGCCCAAGTGGGTGAGCAAGAGGTAATATTGAGTAAGTTTGAGGATCTTCTCCTCTGCCCGCAGTACTTATGGGAAAGCACTTGAACCCATAAGGACGCTTTTTCTGTTTAAAACCTCCAATTCAACTTAGCTAGTAAGGCAGTATTCTTCGGCTTAGCTGGTTGAATGCCCAAACCTCCTTCCTCGTTATCCCTTGTGACTTTGTTCCATCCAATAATATGAAGCTTCTTCTTACTATCCGATGAACCCCAGATAAAATTTCTATTCATCCTGCCTACACCTTTAAGGATTTTAAGGGGGAGGGCCATGCACTACATAGTATAGTTGGGTATGGTGGAAGTCATTGATTGGGTCAACACAATTCTCCCCACAAAAGATAACAAATTTGCCTTCCAACCTGCTAGCTTGCTTTGGATTCGATCAATAATGAACCCAAAATCTTGTCGTGCACCCTTATGCTTTATGGGAAACCCTAAATACATCCCAAGGGAAGGGGTGGACCTAAAGCCCAACACTTCGCTAAGCTCTTCTCTAGAATTCTGATCCACATTAGGGGAAAAATAGACCTGAGACTCCTCTTCAATAATTTTTTGCCCCAAACAAGAACAAAAAGTATCTAGTACATCCCTAATTGCAATGCAATTTTTCTGATCTTCCTTGGCAAAAAGCATAAGGTCATCTGCAGAAAAAAAAAATGAGAAAAGGTTGGGCCACTTTAAGATGATTTGACAGGATTCCAAAGCTTCACTTTACATTTATCTTCAATTAAAGCCCCCAACACCTCCATACAAAGGACAAAGAGATAAGGCGACAGGGGATCTCCCTGTCAGATTCCTCGAGAGGGGTGAAAAGCCTTTACAGTGCTCCATTGAATAATATAGAGATAGTGAGGAGGAAATGCAGCTCGTAATTAGAGAAATCAAATTATTGGGGATTTTAAAAAGCTTTAAAGTGTCTCTAATAAACTTCACTCCAGACAGTCATAGGCCTTTTCCAAATCCAGCTTGATTGCCATCACCCCTCCTTTTCCTTTCTTCCTGGCCATTGTATGGATAATTTCTTGGACATTTATCGCATTATCCATACCTTTCTTTCCTAGAACAAAAGCTGACTGAAATGGAGAGACAAGTTTCGACAGAATAGGTCGGATGCGAGCAACAATCATCTTCGTCACCATCTTATAAACAGTGTTACATAAGCTAATAGGACAGTAGTTGCTCAAAGATTCAAGGTTCTTACATTTGGGAATTAGTGTAATGAGAGTTTTATTTAAGTATTCCGGAATAGTCCCAGAGTTGAAAATTGACTTCACCAAGACCTTAGGATCTCCACAACTAGCCAGAAGCGTTGGACTAATGTGTTAGGTTTTAAGACCTTAAGTACTAATATATTAGAACTTCAATATGTAATGTGTTGGCAAATAATGATCAAAACATAGAGTCTAGGTTTAGGCTTGCTCAAAATATGTTTAATTGTAAAATTGGAATAGAGTGATTGTAGAAATTATTGGGCAAAATCTGCAATACTCGATTGATCAAAAAATAGATTTGATCGATTAAAACTCGTGCAGATTTAATTTTCTGCAGAATTTCCAATTCATCCCAAGCTCGTTTGATGTGTAGGGTTTTATGGTTTACTTCACATATAAAAGGAAAAACTCTAGCTACGTTTTAGAGGTCTCTTGAGTGTTGTGTAGTGAATCTTTTGTGAGATCTTGAGGTGTTTACCTTTATACACACACATCAGATTATCAAGATCAAGATTCATATCAAGAGCTTGATGATCACTTTAGTTGCTGCTTAAAGAACTTAGAGAATATCTGAAACTGCTGAGTGGAGTCTTAAAGTCACAAGTAGAAGAACTTGTGGTTGTAGTAGATCAAGGAAAGAAGTAGTCCGTGGACTCGGAGCTATCATGTGATCATGGTAGTAAGTTTTCTACACAAGGTAGCAATAGGATGTTAGTGGTCTAAGTCTTATTGTAAAAAATTCAATTCTTTCATAGTAGATCTGTTTTCACCCTGAGGATAGTTAGGTTAAATCCTTCTCAGGTTTTTTACTATTTAGGTTTTCCTAGGTCATTTGATCTTTGTGTTCATTACTTTCTGCATTATATTTATTTTACAAATATTTGTTTAACCTAGTTTTAATTAACAAACTTGTTAATCAACTTGGCTTAATATTAGGTTAAACAAATTGTGTTAAGGGGTCTAAAACTTTACAGGTGGTATCAGAGCGGGTTAGCTCTAATGTTTAGATCCTTCGATCTAAGAGTTGATCATTGACCCCTGTTGTCATGGAACACGGTCACTCTCTAGTGATTCCACCTCACTTTGATGGGAATAATTATGATTACTGGAAAGTAAGGATGAAAGCATTCTTGAAATCTATTGATGAGAGAGTGTAGAACTCCGTTAAATACGAGTGGTTAGCTTCTAGAAAAGAAGTAGCCGCTTTTTAATAGCAAATGCTCATACTGCATGGAATATTCTCCAAACTGCGCATAAAGGCATAAAAGTAATTAAAATTAATATGTTGCAGCATTAACAACTAGATTTGAAAGCATTAGAATGTCTGTTGATAAGTGTTTTCATGAATTCTATACTAAGCTTAATGATATTGTTAATTCTACTTATAATTTGGGTGAAATTTATGATCAACCTAAGATTTTTAGGAAGGTACTTAGATCCTTGACTGAGGACTTTAGACCCAAAGTAACTGTCATTACTGAAAGCAAGGATGTGGACTTCATTCCTGTTGATGAGCTTGTAGGGTCTTTCTAGTCCTATGAGCTAGACCTACCCAATACAAACAAATCCAAATCAATGGCTCTTAAGTCAGTTGATGATGTTGATGGGAATGGATTTGATGATGAACTCTCTTCTATAGAAATTGCTTATCTTGCCAAGAACTTTAGAAATTTTCTTAAGAATAACAGCAGAAGGGCAAGAGGTAAAAATAATGCTGAACCTAAAAACTTTAAGTGGAATAAACCAACTAAGCTCAATAATACTGATAAAAAATCAAAAGAGAAAGCTGGTCAAACTTCTAGTAATTCACTAGGTTAATAATGTTTTGGTTGTCAAGGGTTTGGTCATATGAAATAAGAATGTCCAACATTCTTGAGATCAAAGGGTAAAACTATGGCTGTAACCTTTAGTGATGATGAAGTTTCTAATCACGAGTCTGGTAAGGATGAAGATGAAAACTCCATTGCTTTTACAACTACTGCTGTAGTTGATGAAAGTGTTTTGGTTGAAGAGAACCATTTTGATGAGGGATTTTCTAAATGTGTCGATTTGCAAGAAGCTTTCAATAAGCCATGCAAGGTTGCTCTAAAGGATGCAATGAATGTTGACTTAGGTTTAAAGAAAATTGCCTCCCTTGAATTTGATAAGAAAGACTTGTTGGTGAAATTGCTTGATGCTAATACTTTGATTGATAAGGTAAAGACTGAAAACATGTTATTGATTGATAAGATTAAGAACTTGGAACTAGAATTACATGTTGCTAGAGAACAAACAAATAGGGTTGCTAGCTCAAAAGTTGATCAAATGTCGAGTGTTCAAAAGTCTCCCCTAGACAAAACTAGTCTAGGTTTTGTAGAAAGCTTATCAGTGTATGAAACCCATTCCACAAAATTTTTTCCTTCTTTTGAGCCTTTCAAGAGTGAGATTGTTAAACCAATAGAATGTACTTCACCTCCTATGAAGATTAGGGTTGATCTTAAAGAGTCTAAATCTAAGATTCCTAACCTCTTTAAGAATAAGAAGCATACTTGCCCAAATTGTTTCAAGTTGCAAGCTGCAAAGCGAGCAAATAAGCCAAAAGTACCAGTGCCTCAAGCACAAGATCCTATGATACTTATTAGTGAATTGGTTAAGGCATTAAACCTTTATATCAATCCTAGAGTTGCTCATCATTCTAATGTGAATAATAACTCCAGATCAAGAGTTGCATCTAAGAGGTTTTGGATGCAAAATGCTCAATCTAAGTGAGTCCTTCTGACATGGTCCTTGTGCTTCATCTCTATATTCTTTGTGACCGTTCTTCTTTTTATGTTTTGTTTTATTTTTGCTTTTAGGATTTGCATTGCATTACATTCATGCATTTCATAATAGGTTGTTTTTTGTTTGTCCAAAAAAAAAAAAAAAAAAGAGGAAAGGAAAAATATGTTTTGTATCATATATCTTGGATTTTGTAATCAAGGTTGGCCTATTATCTTTACATAACTTGCATGTGTACCTTGTTTAGCTTAGATGAACTTATTTTACTACACTTTGCTAGTTTTAGCTACGTAGTGCATGTTGTGTGGGAATTATTTATAGTTTTTTATCACATGATCTTGATTTTGAAGTCACATGCTATTGATTTTTAGGACTACAACTTAATGAGAAAGGCATAAATAACCATCTAACCACTGTTTACTAGCCAATCATGAACTCCTTAATGCATATCGTAAGATTTTGTGCTCTAAAAAGTGTAGCACATGTACAAAAAGAACATAAGGTATAGTCTCGGATTAATAATTAAATTGTTGTGCATATTATTGGGCTATAATAAAGATGACACAAATAAATAAAATTGGTTTGTACATTATGAGGCAAAATCAAAAGAAACTTACATGATTGCAAGCTTGTTTTCTAGGAGATGTGAGAGCTATATGATGTAACTTCTTAGGTGATAGTCTTATTCAAAATTATGTGATGAATGATGTAGAAATTGTGATTGATTATTATCTACTTATCACTTCACATGTATCTCAAGCTATGACTAGTTGCACACACTACACAAGTTATTCTTTGCTAAACTTAGTGAGTGTTTGGATTCAACTTATCACGGCTGCGTTTTCTTTCTAGCGCGTTTTTTTTTCTTTTTTTTTTAAGCCGTAATTATTGACTTTTCTCCCGTGAACAGTGCACCTGTGCACTATTCACGGGACCCATAAACTTCACTTTTCAACAACTTTTTCGTTAAAAATAAGTCTTACGGTACTATTCACACATTTAAAAATTATTTTGCTACAATGTTTTCAGTTTTCAGTTTTCAGCAATAAATTCTATCCAAGCGAACTCTTAGTACATGGTTGTGTGTGAATTGTTTTGGCTATCCAAGATTATATGCTATTTGATTTTGACGCAAAATATGTTTCATCTTTTGAGTTTTGGGGACAAAAGTGTGAAAATCTTGTTTTTGGAAGATCAAGGTTAAATTCAAGTGTTTTTGAAAATCTTTCAAACTCATAATCATGAATTTCATGCATGAAATAAAGTGATTCGAGTGGTTTTTGCATAAAACTTGCATGGTTTTTCAAAAATTACAAAAATCTAGATTTTTGATCGATTGAATATGTTTTTAAATCGATCGAAAATGCGTTAAAAGTTTTGGTTTGAATTTGCCTGGCTCGATTGGTGCTCAATGAATCGAATCTATTTTTTGATCAATCGAACCCCAATTTCGACAAATCGAATTTCGAAGAGGGACTTTTTAAAAGGCTTTTGCTTTCTCGTGTTCTTCATAATTTCAAAGGCTTTTCAAACCTTTTCTCATTCCTTTTCTTCGACCGATTCAATCTAATCTATTTTTGTCCTTTTCTTCCACAAATTTCTCAAGGGTTATTGTCTTCAAGTGCTTTTAAGTCTCTTTTATCCTTTCTTTTTCAATTTAATCATATTTTTCATGCATTTTCCTTGAAATTTTTGAACTCATGATTTTCTGGTTTTTTAAATTTTGGGTTATTTTTGTTCACATTTGATCAATGGGTTTCTATTCCTAGTTCATATATATGTGATTTTCATGCATTAATTTGATCATTTGTGTTTTGAGAAAAATTTGTAATTCTAGGGCTTGAAACTTTGTGAAGTTGGGGATTTTGTTCAATTGGACTAAATTTGGTGAAATTGACTCGTGTTAATGATAGATTAACTTATTATATGATGTTTTCCAACTACTGTAATGGTTAATTGATCAATTTGGTTGAATTTTTTAAATTGAGTTTTTCAAATTTAGGGTTTTAGGACTAAAACTTTACGATTATGTCAATTGTTGATTTATGAAGTGTAATTGAACAAATTTCAATGCATTAGAGCATGCATCATATGTGCATTCATTCCATGCATCATATGGATTGATATTTTATTGAGATTTTTGTGCTCTAACCCTCTCTAATGCAATCTGCCCTTGGTTTTTTCTTGTTTTTTGTTTTCCTTTTATTCTAATCTCTTAGCATTATGGTTAGGAAATTAGAGCCAATAATAAATAATAAAAAAAAAACAACCTCTCCCTCTACCCCTAAATTCGAAAGTGATAAGTTTAGAACCCTTAAGTGTCAAGAAACCTATGAAAAATGAACATCTTTAGGTCTGTGTGGGCTGAGCATAAGGTCATTTTAGATGAGCTTAATGGGGAGATTAGGAGGAATTTTAAGAGTAGGGGTTGGTTACCTCTTTTAGATGTTGAGCATCCTCCTTCAGCTACTTGGATTAGAGAGTTCTACTCGAACCTCTTTGTCCACTTCGATGATTCCAACATTCAGTTTGTGAATAGTTGGATAAGGGGTGAAGAGTATGTCATTACTCCTCAAGTAGTGGCCTTTGCTCTTAGTGTCCCTTTGGTATAGCAACATGTGTACCCTTACACCGAGTCTCCTCCCCTTGATGACATTATGTCATTACTCAGTGGTACTTCCATTAGATGGAATACTAATTTCTTCTTTCAATTAGCTTTTAATTTCTTCTTTTTCCTACATTTTCAGCAAAAAGTTTTCAATTTTAGCTAAATAAGTTGTTTCCATTATATGTATTTCTTCACACATATGACGTATCTTATAAATATGATTTTGAAAATTTAATTAAAAAGTGGGTCATATTGTTAAACAGAGCAAATGGAAATTGCAAAATCCAAAGGTTCGAATGGTTTGTTGAATTGGGATGACATTAAGAAGATGAAGTACTCTTGGAATGTGGCTTGTGAGACCATATAGTAGGAACATTTAGAGAGTCTATAAATAACTTCACGTACGCAGGCTTTACTATTCCTAAAGGTTAGAAGGTCTGTGACACTTACCAGAACATTAGCTAAAATATACATCTTCATTGTGTTTTAATGGTGGTTCTTAGTGTTCTAAATTAATCCTTTTCTTTTTTTTCTTTTTTTCTTTTTTTTGCAGATACTATGGTCTCCATATTCCACACACAAAAATCTCAAATACTTTTCAGATCCTGAGAAATTTGATCCTTTAAGATTTGAAGGGAATGACCAAGCACTTTACTCTTTTGTGCCATTTCGAGGACCTCAGATTTGTCCTGGGAGGGAGTAAGCTCAATTAGAAATTCTAGTTTTTATACATAATGTGGTGACAAGATTCAAGTGGGAGAAAGCAATTCCAGATGAAACGATTACTTATAAGCCATCACCCATTCTAGTTGACGGTTTACCAATTTACCTTAAGGCTCATAATCATTAATATTAAATTGCTTTAAACCTGTTAAATTACCGATTGTCTCAAAAGCTTAAGCTGTTGGGATATGGTAAATTTAATCATTTAACCAATACTTCTAACGCTCCCCCTCACGTGTGGGCCGAAACTACCTTTGAATAGGTGAGGCCCAATACGTGAAAATTTAAATGGGAGGTAGAGTGGACGAGACAAGAATCGAACTCAGGATCTCATGCTCTGATACCATGTTAAATTACCGATTGTCCAAAAAGCTTAAACTATTGAGATATAGTAAATTTAATCATTTAACCAATACTTCTAACAAAACCCTTGGTGACACAAATTTTATATAGGAAAATGGTAAATCTACTGCCAATTTTATTATAAAAACTTAAAAAATATATGACAATGAATTTAAGTTGTGTCACTTCAATAACATTTTTTTTAAATACTAAGTATTTTAACACACGCACATAAAAAGAAAGAGGAGAAGGTTTTAAAGAGTCACTTCAATAACGTAATAAATGAATGTTTGAAAACTTTTTTATTATTAGTGATATATCAATTTTTAAGACCAATCATTCAAGTAATAAATTTTGAAATGTTCTTAGTATGTATAAGCTTACCATTTTTTTTTAGAAAGATATAAACTTGCCAATTGATATGGCCCCAATCACAAAAAAATTGATTCAAACATTTTATTATTATGCTTTTAAAATAGCTCTATTACATTTATTGCAATATCAGTTTATAAGTATCTATAATAAAGTGACTAAATTGCAAATTATACCCCTAAGGTTTAGAGTATTTGGATTTTATACTCTGAAGTTTCAAAATTTGGATTTTTCCCCATGTAGTTCTACTCTATTTATATCAAAAACCCCTCTGTCCCTATTTTCCGTTAGGTGTCATATAAACACGCTACACATATTTAGTTTTTTCAATAAAATGATGTCACATCATTCTTGTGGACTAAAAAAATTAAAAATGACATGGCATGATAAAAATGACTTGGCATCATTTTATTGAACTAAACATCTAAACATGCGTAATAAGCTTATGTGACACTTAATGGAACATATGGATGAAGATTTGTTGATGCAAACAGAATAGAAATTTAAAGGGAAAAATTCAAATTCCGAAATTTCGGGGTGTAAAATCCAAATATCCCAAACTTTAGGGGTGTAGTTCGCAATTTTGCTTAATAAAATTGGTATTAATTTTAGCATTTTCTTATATTTATGAGTCAACATTCCTTTTATTTTATGATATATTTATTTATTTCGGAAGGGCATATATATATTTATGAGTCAACATTCCTTTTATTTTATGATATATTTATTTATTTCGGAAAGGCATATTTATGATTATTGTTGATTCAATAAAAATAACTACTAAACTTGAATGTACACATATTTAGCAATATTAGAGTATCTTGGAATAAGTAAAATTCGATTTATCCAATTCTTGTACCTTGTTGTTCATTGCATAATCATGTATATTTGAACGAATTTATGAAGAAAAAATAAACATTGATTTTATGGGAGATTCTTCCATACTCAAGTTTTTGCCTCGCATCACGCATATTGCTAAGACGATTTCGTTACATAGATGATTAAATTCCTAAAACTCTACATGCAACATTATTTTTCGAGAATTTAAAATACTCTCTCTCTCTCTCTCTCTCTCTCTCTCTCTCTCTCTCTCCCCAAATCACTATGTTTTTTTTTTTATAAAAATCTCTCAAATGAGTTTCAATATGTTCATGGTTTCCTAATGAGTTCTATGAGTTGTGGCTGGTTATATAGGGTTACAATTGTTAACACCATGTTTTGCTACCCTTTATTAGAACAAGTTTAAATGTGACAGTTTTATGTAAGAGAAAATTTCGTAAATGACCCTGATCCAATGTGGTTATAGAGCAATTAATTAAGAATAAATCGGTATTTTTCTATGTGAAACATTGCCCTAACCATTTTTATTGAATGCTTAAATCTGATTGGTGGATTCATGATCATATTATACAAATGCGTACATAGGATTATCCTCTAATTGGTCCGTAAGATGATTAATTGATATAAGATCCTATTGTTTCATAATTTTAACTATGGTGGACTTGAAAGCAATAAAAAATTCTATATCAATAAATGCAAGAGGTGTCTCAAGTCTCAACAGAAAAGAGGTCCAAATTTTTGTTTATGGGAAATTATTGTATATTCCCGAAGGAAAATGCTATGTCCACAACATTTTCACAACATTTTTACAACAAATCCTATGTGGCAAGTTGTTACGGGTTATTAATGGTAGGATAGAAAAGTAATTTCAGTGATAAGTTCAAATTTAAACCAATAACATCTAACCACCTTTGATTTGTTATGAAAATGTTGTAAAAATGTTGTGGACGTAGCACCTCTCATTCCCGAAATACCATAAATGCGTATTTCCTTCTCTCACATAAATGGTAGGTCCCACTAATTAAAGTCATAGTAGGATTCACCATTCATGTGAGAGGGAGGAGTACGCATTTATGGTACTCCAAAAGTACTTAATAATTTTCTTTTGTTTACGGTATATTAGAGAGCCTTTAGAGCACTAATTTACTTAGCCACATCCCTAGCCATGGTTCATTTTTTTTTTCTCTACATATTTTCATCACACACATCTTTTCACGGTACACAATCCACTGCAAAGCTTTACCAAATTATGATCCTCTAGAGGTTTAAGGAATTAAACTATAGAATTTCTAAAATACTATTCACTCTTTTAAAATGAGTGATTAGATTTTATCTAGTTATCAATATTTAAAATAAAGAATAAAATCAAGATACTCAACATTTTTTTAAATGTTGATGACAAGGTAAAATTCAATTTACTCATTTCAAGATGGATGGAAAGAACGCTATATTTGAGTTACACTAAAGCCTTGATGATCTTGATATGGGCTTTGTTTATCAAAGTGGGAGCGTCATTAACAACAATTGTGTGTCCTATAAACAGTTGTTCACATTAGCCAACCTCTTTGCTCATATTAGGCTTGTCAAATTACTGATCATCTTATCCCTTTCCTCCCCATCAGATAAAGATTAAACAATTGTTCCACAAAGGATTTCAATCCTATAACAACAATTCTCCATCAAAGTCTTAACGACTTTGAATTTCTATTAAACTCCATCTTTTATAATCAGCCCAATGAAGGGTATATATAGCAGGTTATCAATTCTAGTCCTATTTGGCTTCTTTTTAAAAAAAAAAAATATTTAAAAAGAAAAAAAAAACAATATTTTTTTCAAGATTAGATAGGAAAGTACTTAAAAGGGAAAAAAAATTGAGAACAGATTGATAATGGTCATTTAAAAAAAAACGATTTTTTTTTCTTATATTAGTGAAGGTAAAAAGTCGTTGTTTGAATGGTCGTTCAACTTATTAAAAAATACCAAGATTGACAAGAAAATAATTGTATAAAAATTGAACATAGATTGGTAAAGCTCATCTAAAAAATATATATATTTTTACACAGATCGACGAGAAATAAATGTAAAAACTTAAAAATTAAAAAAAAAAAAAATGGTTGTTTGTATGGAGACGAACTAGATAGCATGCTAGGCGGGGTTGTGTGTTGATTTGTGGGGAGACCCCAATCCTTAACCAAACACAATTTGAAATGTGTGGGCTACCCATCCATTGTGGATGGGGGTACCCTTTAACCCAAGGGCAAGGGGCATGCTGAATATTAGACTCCATAGTGGACAAATCAACATATTAACCACATCACACCTAGGCCATCTCGGCATACATCCAACCATTTTAATGCTCTAACTTGGTTACAAGCTTACGTTACTAAGCTCGGCAATTGGTAAGGTTATTGCAACAATTTATAAATAAAACAATTTACTTATATTTTATCAATGTGGGATATTTTAGGACTGCGTTTGTTATTTATTTCAAGTGTTACTGTTTTTTTTTTTTTTCCCCTCTATTTTCTCGAACATGTTACGCTTAGACTTTGTTCTTCTTCACAATTTTTCGTAACTCTCGAGAATGGACTCACTTCTGCGTTAAAGCCATTGAGAATGTATGGGGGACGTGATGACCCTGATCCTATGTGGTTATAGAGCAATTAAGAGTAAATTGGTATTTTTCTATGTGAAACATTGCCCTAACCATTTTTATTGAATGCTTAAATCTGATTGGTAGATTCATGATCATATTATACAAATGCGTACATAGGATTATCCTAGGTTAATTTTAATTGGTCCATAAAATGATTAATTGATATAAGATCCTTTTGTTTCATAATTTCAACGATGGAAAACTTGCAAGCAATTAAAAATTCCATATCAAGAATATTATATTTTTTATTAATTTCAAAATTTTTGTATTTTTTAATCAAATAATGCATTTATCTAAATTAATGAATTAGGGTTTGAATAATGGAATAAAAGAATCATGAGAGTGTCCGAATTTGCTAAAAGGGCTGAAATTTCTCTTTACAATAAGTAAAATTTAGAACAAATCGGAAGTATGAACACTAGTAATTCCACCCAATTTTTGGCCTCGTAGCCTTAAAAATAAGGAAAATAGCAATCTCTATAATTGCAAGAAGTGTCTCTAGTCTCAACAGAAAAGAGGTCCAAATTTTTATGGTATATTAGAGAGCCTTTAGAGTACTAATTTACTCAGCCACATCCCTAGCCATGGTTCATTTTTTTATCTACATATTTTCATCACACACATCTTTTCACAGTACACAATCCACTGTATATTATCATAGGAATCATCCACAACCACCAGTCCAAGTTGTTTAGGTTATTGCATAGCATCACTCATCTATCCTTTATTTTAATCAAACCAAGACACTTACAATGTACACCTTGTGTGCAATGCTCTCATCAAGAACCTTCACTCTCGGATCCTGAAAAGAACTTCTACTTATGATTCAGGACCATGTAAAGCCTTACCAAATTATGATCCTCTAGAGGTTTAAGGAACTAAACTATAGAGCTTCTAAAATACTATTCACACTTTTCAAATGATTGATTGAATTTATCACGTTATCAATATTTAAAATAAAGAAGAAAATTATGATAACACTTTTCTAAATGTTGATGATAGGGTAAAATTCAATTTACACATTTCAAGATAGATGGAAAGAACTCTATAGTTTAGTTACCCTAAAGCCTTGATGATCTTGATATAGGCTTTGGTTATCATATTGGGAGCATCATTACCAACAATTGTGCATACTATAAACAATTGTTCACATTAGCCAACATCTTTGTTCATATTAAGCTTGTCAAATTATTGATCTTCTTATCCCTTTCCTCCCCATTAGATAAAGGTTAAACAATTGTTCCACATAGGATTTCAATACTATAACAACAATTCTCCATCAAAGTCTTAACGACTTTGAATTCCTGTTAAACTCCATCTTTTATAATCAGCCCAATGAAGGGTATATATAGCAGGTTATCAATTCTAGTCCTATTTGGCTTCTTTTTAAAAAAAAATATTTAAAAAGAAAAAAAAAATTTCAAGATTAGATAGGAAAGTACTTAAAAGGGAAAAAAATTGAGAACAGAGTGATAATGGTCATTTAAAAAAAAAAACCATTTTTTTTTTCTTATATTAGTGAAGGTAAAAAGTCGTTGTTTGAATGGTCGTTCAACTTATTAAAAAATACCAAGATTGACAAGAAAATAATTGTATAAAAATTGAACATAGATTGGTAAAGCTCATCTAAAAAATATATATTTTTACACAGATATACGAGAAATAAATGTAAAAACTTAAAAATTTAAAAAAAAAATGGTTGTTTGTATGGAGAAGAACTAGATAGCATGCTGGGCGGGGTTGTGTGTTGATTTGTGGGGAGACCCCAATCCTTAACCAAACACAATTTGAAATGTGTGGGCTACCCATCCATTGTGGGTGGGGGTGCCCTTTAACCCAAGGGCAAGGGGCATGCTGAATATTAGACTCCATAGTGAACAAATCAACGTATTAACCACATCCCACCTAGGCCATCTCGGCATACATCCAACCACTTTAATACCCCAACTTGGTTACAAACTTATGTTACTAAGCTCGGCAATTGGTAAGGTTATAGCAACAATTTATAAATAAAAAAATTTACTTGTATTTTATCAATGTGGGATATTTTAGGATTGCGTTTGTTATTTATTTCAAGTGTTACAGTTTTTTTTTCCCCCACTATTTTCTCGAACATGTCACGCTTAGACTTTGCTCTTCTTCACAATTTGTCGTAACTCTAGAGAATGGACTCACTTCTGTGTTAAAGCCATTGAGCCAAATGGACTCTCGCTTCTTCTGAAAATCTTATTCCACTTGATTCTCCTCTTTTTGGTACCCCTTTTCCCTCATTCACTCCTTACAAAATTATTTTCTTTTTCCTTGTCCGACATAAGAAAACAGAGTACTAGTAGTGGTTGGCCATTTGGGTTTTATGCTAAAATTCAATATTTGCTTCTATGCTGATTGATTTCTTTGACAAACTATACTTACAAAAATCTGGGTTTTGTTGTGAATTTAAAACCTTTACGTTAAACTGAAGCTTAATTGATTTAAACTTGTAGGTTAATTTCTATAAACTTAATTTGTTATTTGCTGGTATGTATGATTACATTAGATTCGATTTAATTTAATCCAAATTTAGTTGTGTTAAGTATGAAAGGAACTATTCTGAGTTTTGCTTCTTCCCCTCTACAGTACATGTGCTAAGACTAGGCGAAGAATTTGATGAATCAGTTCACTCTAGTTCTTTTGATTTCTTCGAATGTATGTATATAGTTATATATGTATGTTTTTGAATATTTGTAATATGAATGCTGTGATGTAGGAATGGAGGATTTTCTTTCGAGATATGTCTTTGGGAAGAAGAAGGCAACAGAATTTGGTTACTTGTAAGTACTTGGACTGGATCTTGAAATATTGATTTTATGTAGTTGTTTATTTGGTTTGCTATTTTGATTCTTTACATAGATTTTAATCTTTGCTAATTCGGATTTGAAGTCAACAGAAAAATTCGCTTCACCATGTCTTTTGGCATTATATGTAGTGGGAACAATAGAAGAAAACAAAATATGAATATGCACTCTACAGCAGAAAATAAGTTCTTAGAACAATTGAAGCACCTGATGCAAGTTTTAGTTTTTGGGGTTTTGTGTGCTTGCATATGCATGTGTGGATAAAGTTTTTATAAATCTATGTTTGATATGAGCACAAATTGGAACACTATTCATGTTGGATTACTCTCTACAATTTTCTTATCTTTTTGATCAATCAGCAATTGATTTAAGATCCCAAGATGTCTTTTATTGACACTTCAATGGCATACTTAATAATAATATGCTTGCTATACATATTCCATGCTTACTTCTCTTCTTATCTTGCAAGTGATTTGCTCATCCTTAAACAGAATGTATTGCACCAGATCACTCTGCCATTTATGATTAACTGCTACTTTCTAGGAAACTATACCACAATCTAGATTTTTTTGTTATCTTTAAAATGCCTTTTTATACATTGATGCAGATGATTGCCGAACTCTTTCATAATTAACCATAAACACACACACACACACACGCATCTTGGTACTTAAGTTTATGATCTGAACGCTACTTTTTGCTTGGTGGATCAACGAAATGACTTTGTTTTATGGACCTTGATTGATCCTATATTGGAATGACCTACTACAGGCTCCTGTTAATGCATTTTTTTTGTCCAATTCCATCTCTAGATTGAGATTTTTTTTGTTCCTATTTTGCCAATTATTTCCAGCAAATGTATCCAGGCATCAAATAGTTGATATTGACTATTTTTACCGGGGTTTAGAAACAAAAAGGCCTCATTTAAATATATCTTCATAGGCCTTCAAATTTGTTGGGCGGTCCCTGGTGATTGGTGCCAATTGTGGCTATGGTTATGATACTTTAGCAATAGTCAATATGCTTGCTGATGAATTAGCCAGGACTTTGTTTATGCAATGTATACTCAGAATGATGCTTTAGAGAATACTTCTTTGCTAGAAAAGTTGTTTGATCCCAACGAGGAGCCCTTTAACATATATGGATCTTTAGTTCTATACTGAATTCCTTTTTGCTTCTTTTTTTTTTTTTTTTTAATACCAGGTCGGGAATGCACCAAACACTGGAAGTCTTTAGCTAAAACGGCTATTACAAAAGATTTGGTCCAACCAAAGAGAATGTATGGGGGACGTGCTGCACTTCTTGATCTGGAGGTAGTTCGCTGCGAAATGTGGCCAGGAACAGCTTGGACTATGAGTTTGATTCCTTGCTGGCTTAAGCGTTGGATGTCTGCAAATGGTGCCCTGCTATACCAACGGAATTCCTTGTTTTGCTTCCACCTCTGTTCTCTTCTCACACTGTGAGTGACGATGATAATGCTTGTGAACCCCAACTGTGTAGCTTTTATGACTGCACTTCGTATGTCAATCTGCTTGGCCATGAATGTGGACCAGGTTTTAGTGGTGTCATTGGCTTCCAAAATTTTACTTCCCTCCCTGCTCATGGCTTCAAAGGAAATTCCACTTCTTGTACGCAGTTTATTTCTGACTCCATTTGCGTTGATATGGAGTTGCCAGGCCTGCACACTTACGTGTTGGTGGGCCTATTTGGTTTTTCCCCTTGCCCTGTTACATATGCTATTTGGTAGCTGCATATCAAATGTTTTGAGGTTAGCAAGGCTTCAATTGGGCTTGCCTCTTTCCCATCATGGTTACCAAATATCAAATGCTATTTGGTACAAGCATATATAAAATGGTGTTAAATTTTATAAACATATTTAGATTTTATACCCTAAAAATTCAGATTTTGGATTTTCCCACTAAAGTTCTATTCTATTTGCATTGACAACTTCTCTGTCCCTATTTTCCGTTAAATGTCATATAAACATGCCACACGTGTTTAGTTTTTTCAATAAAATGATGTCACGACATTTTTGTAACCTAAAAAAATTAAAAATGACATGGCATGATAAAAATGACTTATTGAACTAAACATTAAGGACGCCTAGTAAGCTTATGTGACACTTAATGGAACATAGGGATGGAGAGTTGTTGATGCAAACGAAATAGAACTTTAAGGGGCAAAATCCAAATTCTGAAACTTAAGGGTTTAAAATACAAATACCCCAAACTTTAGGGATGTAGTTTGCAATTTTGCTTAATAAAATTGGTATTAACTTTAGCATTTTCTTATATTTATGATTCTGCATTCCTTTTATTTTAGAGTAATAATATATCCATAATATTTTCATAATATTTTTATAATAAATCCTAAGTAGCAAGTTGTTATTGGTTGTTATTGTTGGAGCAAAAAAGTAATCTTAGAATTAAGTTCAAATTTGAACCAATAACAACCAACCACCTATGATTGTTGTAAATATGTTGTAAAAATGTTATAGTCGTAACACTTCTTTTTATTTTATGATATATTCATTTATTTCGGAAGGGCATATTTATGATTATTGTTGATTCAATAAAAATATACTAGTTCCAAAACTTGGATTTACACATATTTAGCAATAATAGAGTATCTTGGAATAAATAAAATTCTTTTTTTTTTTTTTTTTGAGAAGCAGAATGAATAAAATTCGATTTATCCAATTCTTGTACCTTGTGCTCATTGCATAATTATGTATATTTAACCGGATTTAAGAAGAAAAAACAAACATTGATTTTATGGGAGATTCTACCATACTCAAGTTTTTGCCTCGTATCAAGCATGCTAAGACGATTTTGTAACACAGATGATTAAATTCCTATAACTCCACATGCAACAATATTTTTCGAGAGTTAAACATACTCTCTCTTTCTCTCTCTCCAAATCACTATGTTGTTGTTGTTTTTATAAAACTCTCTCAAAAGAGTTTCAATATGTTCATAGTTTCCTAATGAGTTTGAGTTGTGGCTGGTTTCATAGGGTTACAACTTGCAATTGTTAACACCATATTTTGCTACCCTTTATTAGAACCAGTTGTAATGTGATAGTTTTATGTAAGAGAAAATTTCGTAAATGATCCTGATCCGATGTGGTTATAGAGCAATTAAGAGTAAATTGGTATTTTTCTATGTGAAACACTGCCCTGACCATTTTTATTGAATGCTTAAATCTGATTGGTAGATTCATGATCATATTATACAAATGCGTACATAGGATTATCCTAGATTAATTTTAATTGGTCCATAAAATGATTAATTGATATAAGATCCTATTGTTTCATAATTTTAACTATGGTAAACTTGCAAGCAATTAAAAATTCCATATCAAGAATATTATATTTTATATTAATTTCTATTTTTTTATCAAATAATGCATTTACCTAAATTAATGAATTAGGGTTTGAATAATGGAATAAAAGAATCATGAGAGAGTCCGAATTTGCTAAAAGGGCTGAAATATCTTTTAACAATAAGTAAAATTTAGAACAAATCGGAAGTATGAACACTAGTAATTCCATCCAATTTTTGGCCTCGTAGCCTTAAAAATAAGGAAAATAGCTATCTCTATAAATGAAAGAAGTGTCTCTAGTCTCAACAGAAAAGAGGTTCAAATTTTTTATTACGGTATATTCGAGAGCCTTTGAAGTACTAATTTACTCAGCCACATCCCCAGCCATGGTTCATTTTTTTATCTACATATTTTCATCACACACATCTTTTCACAGTACACAATCCACTGTATATTATCATAGGAATCATCCACAACCGCAAGTCCAAGTTGTTTAGGTTATTGCATAGCATCAACCATCTATCCTTTATTTTAATCAAACCAAGACACTTACAACGTACACCTTGTGTGCAATGCTCTCATCAAGAACCTTCAGTCTCTGATCCTGAAAAAACTTCTACTTATGATTCAGGACCTTGTAAAGCCTTACCAAATTATGATCCTCTAGAGGTTTAAGGAACTAAACTATAGAGATTCTAAAATACTATTCACACTTTTGAAACGAGTGATTGAAGTTATCACGTTATCAATATTTAAAATAAAGAATGAAATTATGATAACACTTTTTAAATGTTGATGATAGGGTAAAATCCAATTTACACATTTCAAGATGGATGGAAAGAACTCTATAGTTTAGTAACCCTAAAGCCTTGATGATCTTGATATAGGCTTTGGTTATCATATTGGGAGCATCATTAACAACAATTTTGCGTACTATAAACAATTGCTCACATTAGCCAACATCTTTGTTCATATTAGGCTTGTCAAATTATTGATCATCTTATCCCTTTCCTCCCCATTAAATAAAGATTAAACAATTGTTCCACAAAGGATTTCAATACTATAACAACAATTCTCCATCAAAGTCTTAACGACTTTGAATTCCTATTAAACTCCATCTTTTATAATCAGCCCATTGAAGGGTATATATAGCAGGTTATCAATTCCAGTCCTATTTGGCTTCTTTTTTTAAAAAAAAAATATTTAAAAAGAAAAAAAAAACAATATTTTTTTCAAGATTAGATAGGAAAGTACTTAAAAGGGATAAAAATTGAGAACAGATTGATAATGGTCATTTAAAAAAAAAAAACGATTTTTTTTTTCTTATATTAGTGAAGGTAAAAAGTAGTTGTTTGAATGGTCGTTCAACTTATTAAAAAAATACCAAGATTGACTAGAAAATAATTGTATAAAAAATCGAACATAGATTGGTAAAGCTCATCTAAAAAATATATATTTTTACACAGATTGACAAGAAATAAATGTAAAAACTAAAAAATTAAAAAAAAAAAAATGGTTGTTTGTATGGAGAAGAACTAGATAGCATGCTGGGCGGGGGTTGTGTGTTGATTTGTGGGGAGACCCCAATCCTTAACCAAACACAATTTGAAATGTGTGGGCTACCCATCCATTGTGGGTGGGGGTGCCCTTTAACCCAAGGGCAAGGGGTATGCTGAATATTGGACTCCATAGTGGACAAATCAACATATTAACCACATCCCACCTAGGCCATTTCAGCATACATCCAATCACTTTAATGCCCCAACTTGGTTACAAGCTTCCGTTACTAAGCTCGGCAATTGGTAAGGTTATAGCAACAATTTATAAATAAAACAATATACTTGTATTTTATCAATGTGGGATATTTTAGGATTGCGTTTGTTATTTATTTCAAGTGTTACTGTATTTTTCTTTTTTTTTCCGCTCTATTTTCTCCAACATGTTACGCTTAGACTTTGTTCTTCTTCACAATTTTTCGTTCCTCTAGAGAATGGAGTCACTTCTGCGTTAAAGCCATTGAGCCAAATGGACTCTCGCTTCTTCTGAAAATCTTATTCCACTTGATTCTCCTCTTTTTGGTACGCCTTTTCCCTCTTTCACTCATTACAAAATTATTTTCTTTTTCCTTGTCTGACATAAGAAAACAGAGTACTAGTAGTGGTTGGCCATTTGGGTTTTATGCTAAAATTCAATATTTGCTTCTATGCTGATGGATTTCTTTGAGAAACTATACTTACAAAATCTGGGTTTTGTTGTAAATTTGAAACCTTTTTCATTAAACTGAAGCTTAATTGCTTTAAACTTGTAGGTTAATTTCTATAAACTTAATTTGTTAATTGCTGGTATGTATGATTACATTAGATTCGATTTAATTTAATCCAAATTTAGTTGTTTTAAGTATGAAAGGAGCTATTCTGATTTTTGCTTCTTCGCCTCTATTGTACATGTGCTAAGACTAGGCGAAGAATTTGATGAATCAGTTCAACTCTAGTTCTTCTGATTTCTTCGAATGTATGTATATAGTTATATATGTATGCTTTGAATATGAATGCTGTGATGTAGGAATGGAGGATGTTCTTACGAGATATGTCTTTGGGAGGAAGAAGACAACAGATTTGGTTACTTGTAAGTACTTAAAGACTGGATTCCTTGAAATATTGATTTTATGTAGTTGTTTATTTGGTTTGCTATTTTGATTCTTTACAAAGATTTTAATCTTTGCTATTTTGGATTTGAAGGCAATAGAAAAATTCGCTTCACCACGTCTTTTGGCATTATATATAGTGGGAACAATAGGAGAAAACAAAGTAAAATATGAAAATCCACTCTACAGCAGAGAATAAGTTATTAGAACAATTGAAGCACCTGATGCAAGTTTTAGTTTTTGGGGTTTTCTGTGCTTGCATGTGCTTGTGTGGATAAAGTTTTTATAAATCTTTGTTTGACATGAGCACAAATTGAAACACTAGGCATGTTGGATTACTCTCTACAATTTTCTTATCTTTTTGATCAATCAGCAATTGATTTGAGGTCCCAAGACGTCTTTTATTGAATTCCATGCTTACTTCACTTCCTATCTAGCAAGTGATCTGCTCATCCTTAAACAGAATGAATTGCACCAGATCACTCTGCCATTTATGATTAACTGCTCCTTTCTAGGAAACTATACCACAATCTAGATTTTTTGGTGATCTTTAAAATGCCTTTTTATACATTGATGCAGATGATTGCCGAACTCTTTCATAATTAACCATAAACACACACACACACACACACACACACACACATGCATCTGGGTACTAAAGTTTATGATCTGAACGCTACTTTTGCTTGGTGGGTCAACGAAATGACTTTGTTTTATGGACCTTGATTGATGCTATATTGGAATGACCTACTACAGGCTCCTGTTAATGCATTTTTTTGTCCAATTCCATCTCTAGATTAAGACATTTTTGTTCCTATTTTGCCAATTATTTCAGACAAATGTATCCAGGCATCAAATAGTTGAAATTGACTATTTTTACCAGGGTTTGGAAACATGTTGTTCTGAAAGGGGATACAGTGATTGGTGCCAGTTGTGGCTATGGTTATGGTACTTAAGCAATGGTCAATATGCTTGCTGATGAATCTGCCAGGACTGTGTTTATCCAATGAATATTCGGAATGATGCTTTAGAGAATACTTCTTTGCCAGAAGAGTAGTTTGATCCCAACGAGGTGCCCTTTAACATATATTGGTCTTTAGTTCTATGCTGAATTCGTTTTAGTTTTTTATTTTTTATTTTTAATATACAAGCCGGGAATGTACCAAACACAGGAAGTCTTTAGCTAATACAGCTATTACAAACGATTTGGTCCAACCAAAGAGAATGTATGGGGGACTTGATGCACGTCTTGATCTTGAGGTAGTTCCCTGCGAAATGTGGGCAGGAACAGCTTGAACTATGAGTTTGATTCCTTGCTGGCATAAGTGTTGGATGTCTGCAAATGGTGCCCTGCTATACCAATGGAATTCCTTGTTTTGCTTCCACCTCTGTTTTCTTCCTTAACTGTGAGTGACAATGATAATGCTTGTGAACCCAAACTGTGTAGCTTTTATGACTGCACTTTGTATGTCAATCTGCTTGGCTATGAATGTGGACTAGGTTCTAGTGGTGTCATAGGCTTCCAAAATTCTACTTCCCTCCCTGCTTATGGCTTCAAAGGAAATTCCACTTCTTGTATGCAGTTTATTTCTGACTTCATCTGCTTTGATATGGAGTTGCCAGGCCTGCACACTTATGTGTTGGTGGGCCTATTTGGTTTTGCCCCTTGTCCTGTTACATATGCTATTTGGTACCTGCGTATCAAATGTTTTGAGGTTAGTAAGGCTTCAATTGGGCTTGCCTCTTTCCCTTCGTGGATTATTTGGTTTTGGTGGAGCCAGAGGCTCCACTGAGTTGTAAAGACCACTTGCATGAAGTGCATTATGTCCTCAATCATTATCTGCTTGGACAAAATGCAATTTTGCAGCCATTGTTTTAGAGATTTTTGCTGAAGCTCAGAAGTATTTATGGATAATTCTTGAAAGATGCTATGGCAACCTTAGCAAATATTTAGAACCCTAAATTATGCTTTTTATGGCTTAATCACTTTGAAGCAAAACTAATAAGATTAGTTCAACTGTAAGTGATTAACTAATTTCCATAAACCAAGAGCTAGGCTAAACAAGGCATATCAAATATAAAGCAATATGGAAATAAGGTAAAAGGACTATGGCTTGGGATACTGCCCTAGCAAAGTTGCAATACAGAAAAGTTTCAATATAGAAAGATATGTGATATAATTTCCTCCCCCTCGCGGCAAAAAGGACATAGGGCTTGGGATCTGTAGTCCTCTTCGACACAAGATTTTTCTAATTGGGAAGGCATCATGGAAAATGTTCCACATAAAGGTTTGGATTTTCTGGGGAAATGTAATCTTCCAAATTTGATTCCATGTATCCTTGGAGATGATTTTGGCTGCATTGTCTTCAGTCCTTCTCTCCTGGGACAGAACATGTATTAATTGGTAGACTTGTTTCACTTGGTACTCTCCCGAGTTAGAGAAAGGCCACGCTATGGAGTCTTGTAAACTATTGGTCTTGGGAGGGAGGGGGGGGGGGGGGGGGTGGGGGGCGGGGGTTAGAATAGGATTTGCTCACACTCACCAATTCTGGTTTTAATGAGCAAGTGGTATGATCAATGAGATCAGTTACTGTTATGGCCATGGTGTCAATTGTGGTTTGTGGTTGTGCCACGCTGGGTGGTTGATGGGGATCTTTGTTCTAAACTGAATTCCTAGTGCTGTCTAACTTTAATCCATAGTGCATGTGTGCCAGAGCTGGAAATTTTCTGATTTCAGATCAGAATATTTTTGCTCAAATTATTTATTAGCCGTGAGTTTAAATCGTCTTCATTCATATTTTTTAATGGCTAGAATTATAGATGTTAAAAAAATAAAAAAAGGCTAATGTTTATATTGTATTTTGCACAATAAATACAACAATAAAACTGAAAAGCTGCAAAAGAAGAGGTTGTCACCAGAGAGTACACTAACCTTAACAAGAATAAGTGTCTGTATTTCTATGTGTGTGTCTCGTCATTTTTGTGCTTGTTAATGGGTTTGATCTGGATTAAGTAAGATTATATTTAGTGGGTCAAAGCCATTTTATTCTAATCTTATTGATTGGTGCATTTTGAAACATTCTTTTGTTGAAAACATTGTTGTTTCTTTTGACTTAATTGTGTTTTATTTGGAATATTCATTTCATTTGAGTGATTAAAACGATTTTTAATAATGGTGTTATGCATTTGGAATCAATGTATTATGAGCTGTAAGTATCTTATTTGAATGATAAACAGTTCATTTTTGTTTTGCAAGGCTCTGTTAATTATGGTGGAACATGTTTCAACTAGAAACTGTATATTTTAGGTGTGAAAGACTTATATTGTTTAGAGTGTTGCTGAGATTATATAATTTCCGTAGATTGGTGACTTATATCATCCATTGAGAAACCCTCAATCTTTGAAGGTTTTTTTTATCTATTGAAAATTGGAAGTATACATGAACTTTCCTGTGTGATTGGTGAGTTTTTATGTGACTGATTCTCCCTCATCAAGGAAAACTACGAAATGGATATTCAGAATGATGCTTTAGAGAATACTTCTTCTTTGATAGAAGATTCACTCAATCCACACAAGGTGCCCTTATCTCACGGTTTCAATTTTTTATTTTCTGTTTGCACTTTTTGTCTTCTATGGAAAGCAAAACATTATGCCATTTTTTTTTTGGTTATTTTTGGGATGTCACCCTACTAATTTTGGATAATGAAGCATATGAAGGCATCCATTTTCAGTATTAACATATATGGATCTTCAGTTCTAAACTAAATTCCTAGTGCTCTCTGATGTTAATTCATGGTGCATGAGTGTCAGAGCTGGAAATTTTCTGATTCCAAATCGCCTGAGATTCTTTTAGTGTGCTAATCATGTATGTATGAATTTCTTATTTAGTGTATAAACTCAAAATTCAATTTTATTACTTGTAGCTGAAGGGGACTCCAAATGTGATAAAGCTTATGGACCACTTGACTTACTTTCAGTGCTTTTAGAAATGCCAATTTGATTGTTGATGAATAATGAGGCATTCACCATTCTTGGAGATGATGGAGATCATCTAGACCTGTTCTTTTACATGTTCAACCATCGTTCACATGTTGGCAGATTGCACGTTCACTGGAGAACAAATATAGGATTCAATCTTTTTGTGTCATCCTTTCTTTTTTCACTTGTCATTTCCCTCAATATCAGTTCAGAGCTGTTTAATGTGAACTACTTTTCTGTATTAGTATGAAAGTGAAGTGAAGGATTTTAGTTATCCTATCCCCACACCCCTCCCCTCAAACCAAAAACAAATAAATTGGAATTGCTAGTATAGATGTAAACATGGATAGAATTCCCCTTACTTAGATAGCATTCCAATTTCGTTGGATGCCCCTGAAGGGACTTCTTTGACTATTCTAGAATGTAGAATTGTTGATTTGAGATTTCTTTATTTTTCTGTAGTATCTCACATGTCAAATATGTAATAATCAACAACAAAGCTTACATACGCATGTTGATCAAACCAATATTTTGGGTGGTTGCTAATGTATTTAAATTAAACCATTTTTAAGACTAATTTTACACGTAGTGCAATTGCTTATGAGTTCCAAATATGCACAGAAAGAGCATGTTAAGTTCTTGTCTATGTTTCCAAGGCCTCTGTAAGGTACTTACTTTGCCCCTAGTTTAATGAAAATCTTCATTTAAATGTTCTGTCTTTAGGATCGGTGAAATGATGTAAATTATGAAGGCTATTTGTCAATTTTTCAAATACACTTTTGAATGTATCAAAGATGTCAAATTAGTTTAGAACTTCAGATGTTTTTTATGCTGCATTATTCTCATGTTCAAATTAAAATGGATCTTATGTTTTCCATTTCCATTTTTAAATACTTATCAAAAAAAAAATTTAGAATACACTTTGACAAATCTACATTTTCACCAATTTTTGACCAATTTACATTTTGATTGGCTAAGAAAAATTTACATTTTGACCAATTTTTCAAGTTGTTCTCTTAGCCAATCGATATTAACTTTGCCTGGGATGCATTTAAAAATCGAGCGATTTGAAAAATTATTTTTAGTTAAAATACCAGATATGAATTTAATGACACGTAATAATAAATGTTTTAGAGATTTTGTTCAAACAAAAGTACTCGTAACATTATCGGTTCAAAATTATATTGTAAATCTAATCATTTCTAATCCATTTATTAATGATGCTTAGATTTATTCATAAAATTTCATCAACAAGAAAGAATTGTCACTTCATACTTTATTAAAGTCATTTAAATAAAATACAAATTCTTCTCTTTAAATCTATTCAAGGGTTTGGCTTGTGTCAAGTTTATTGGGGCTTTGGACGCAATATGGGCATGACATTTATTGGCCTCGTATCTTTCCCAATACACTGGACATAAGTTTTGCCTGCTATTTGAATAACTAATGAGAATGAGCTCAAGCCTTTCATTGTCACATCACAAACAGTGATAACGGCTCCTAATCGCGGCTGATATGGACCCTGGTCAAGTGGCAAACTTTTATTAATCGTTGACAACAAACCATCGACTGATCAACCCCAGAAAAATTATTAAACAGTGTACCAAAATTTTCTACTGTTTCACTTTTCTATGCAATTTTTCTTTATTTCTAATTAGGGAATTTAGTGGTTGAATATGCATTAAAAGATATATTTGATTTTGCTATCCAGGGAAAAATTAGAGACTATGCACACTTTTGCTTTGAGATTGCCAGTTAACGTTTGGATCAGCTGCAAGTTCCTAATGTTAAACCGGCCTTGGGCTCGCATCAAGAGATGTTAACTAATTGAGAAACAAGACTCTCGGCATCATTATTGTTTTCTCAATCACAATAATTTTTGTACTCAAGAGTCGGGGCATTTATCTCAACTTCTATTTCAAAGTCAGTAAATCCAAATTATCGCATGCATAAAACGTTTTAGCATAGATACCTATGCATTATATTCTCCCTCAAAATGTTGACTTGTAAGTGACAAATCTTCGAGAAAAGGGTAGCTTGAGAGCAGCCTTAAGAAAGAGCATCTTGTGAATGAATAATAGTTGCCTCTAGAAATATTTGGCAAATGCAGCATCTTTTAGGCTCATGAATTGAATAATGAAGGATTATCAATCAGAGAAGTTAATACCATACCAGTACGGTCTTACTGGAAAAATATATCTTACCGGCCACAGCGGTGGAGCCAAGAAACTTGTTTAGGAGGGGCCAAGCTAAATATAACAATTGACAAACTTCTTAAAAAATTGTGTTCTAAGTTTTTTTTATGGTACTAAAACTACTTATAATTGATCTTGAATTAATTTTATAGTAGCCTATTTGTTTTATACACAATTAAACAGTCATTCAATAATTACATATACTACTCTTTTTTGGAGCAAAATTACACATACTACTTTGTCAAATATAAACATATTCTAAGAGAGGATCAATGAAATAAACAGTAACCATTGTTATCAAAATTAAATATAACAGAAAATATTCAATCAAGAATATATAATATAACATATTAGAAAAAGGTTCCAGCTATAAGTCACTAATCAAACATGAACTGCTGCAGTGTTGTCATCTACAAGCACTAACAAATTAAACACTATGTCAACAAAATAGAGAGACTTTACCAAACAGGGGAAATCTCAGTAGATAACGAAGCAAATTAAACACTATTGAATTGTACCTGCCTGTATCAATTGTATTAGGCATATTTTGGTTGGATGAGTTAAGGCTTAGGTATAGTACTTAGGTATGTAAATTTTGTTCTTTTGTGTGTTTTAGCCGGTGTTAGTGTTTTGGCTGATATAATAAAAAAAATTAGAAAAAATTAAAATTTTGAATTCTTCAAAAAAAAAAAATGTTTAAGTTTATATATTAGTTAATGTATTTTTTTATGGGAATTAGTTAATGTATTTAAGCTAATCTTTAGGCTTATAAAATATGTAGACTTAAAATGTTATGTTGATAAACATAAAAATTAATAAATTCATACTTACATAAATAAATACAAACACACACACATATATAGAGGTAATCAACCAATATTGAAATATTTTGTTTCCCTAGCCAAGTTGAAATGGCCTTTGGTACAAAATTGATTCATTTGGTATCAATATCAATATTGCCTTTTAATTTCAGAACCATTAAGGTCTAGCTAAAGAAAAAACAAATTGATAAAGGTCATTATAAAAAATGAATTTCTACAAAGATTGGAAAAAAAATAATTTTTTTTTAAAAGAGTAAAAACTAAAAAGTGGTGATTTGTATGGGGAAGAACCGGGTAGCATGATAGGAAGGGTTGTATTGATTTCTGAGGAAATCCCAATCTATGTCGGACAAAGTTAGTTGGCTACCAAACTACGGTGGTTGGCAGTGTCCTATAATCCAATGGACAAGTGGCGCCCTAATGATCCCCACAAAATGTGGACAAACCAACAATTAACCTCTTATTCCACCCTAGCAATTAGTCCGTACATTTAACCACTTTAATTGTCTGAGTAGGTTATAAGCATACGCTACCAACCTCTGCACCTCAGAAGTCTATTGCAACCCAAATTATAAATAAATAAATAAAAAGGGGGAAAAGCATTTCCCCCCTTCATAGTTAGAGTAGTTCACAATTCTTCTCATTTATCTTTGAAATCAGTCAATTTTCTTCTCTATGTTTGAAAAATTAGCAAATACCCCTAATTTATTACTTTCTCAATTAAATTTGACAAAATTTTATGAAGAAATTATTAGTTATACACCACAAGGAAAGGAAAAAGTTGAGGATTGCACTGATATTTTCTTAGATTGCATTTATTATCATTATACTTTAATTGGATGTAGCTGAAAAAGTAACGGATTGGATCAATAATGCAAATCCATCTTGTTGTATAGGTGCAATTGAAGACGTGGGACTAATTAAATAAGAAAAGTCAAGTCTATGTATAGTTTGCAAAATCTCAATTAAGTCTAAACTTTCTAACTTTCATAGTAGTTGTGGAAATTAAGTCCGAGCATTCTAACTTTCATCCACGTTGAGGAAGAAACAAGTAATCACTCCAAAACTCACTATAAAAGGACTCATCCATATCAAATGAAGGTAAGTTTCCACTACTAATAAAGTTGGAACTCTTGAGTTCTAGAGAGAAAAGTAACTTAAGCATCGGAGGGTTCTTGACCAGTTCACCCTGGTCACCTTTGAATTTGTGTTTCTATCTTGTCAGGTCTTCCAAGCAACCACAAGCCCATTGAAACCCGAAGCATTCAACCTACTGATTTTTTATGCATAATCAGCTGGCGTTGTCTGTGGGAAAGTTAAATTTGTGTTTTGCAATTTATCTTTCTTTGACAAAAGGCTGTATGGTCTAAATAGGGTCAATGGCTACTAGTCCAAGCCACTAGGAGAGTGGAAACACTTCCAGCCACCCTAATTATGCTCAACAGTCCGCACCTATTGTGAAACTGCCTTTCGTCCAACAAATGCAGTCTATGGTAGCAGTCATGGTAGAGTTAACCCGTCAGAATCAAAAGTTGACTCGGGAGATCAATCAAAGAAGGCAACGTCATGAACGATGTGTGGAAGGGCAAGCTCAAAGTCAAGAAAATAGAGAAGGAGCAAATATTGAGCTCAAGAATCACTCAAGGGGTATTGCTTCAAGTAGGGTGCCACACTTGGAAAAGGAGATGAGAGAAAATATGAGAAGGACGAATCATGTAGATGACTTAGTTCATCGAATTTATTCCCCTTTCGTAACGTCCATCAATAGTCATCCCCTGCCTTCCAAGTTCAAGATGCCTACGTTAGATTCATATGATAGAACACGTGATTCATGTGATCACATTACTACTTTCAAGACTATGATGCACCTTCAAAGGGTTTTGGACGTGATAATGTGTAGGACCTTCCCAACCACCCTTATGGGACCAGCACAAGTATGGTTTAGGAAGGCATATTCGTCTTCAAGATGAAGCCTACATTACAAGCCCTTGAACGTTCTACTTGATTAAGTGCTTATGCAGATCAAGGACGTCCCATCCTTGAAGTGGCTGGATGAAGGAAGATCCTAATAAGCACAATAAGAACAAGTATTGTCACTTCTATAGAGACCATGGGCATGACATGGACGAGTGCTATCATTTAAAGCAATAAGTTAAGAATCTCATCAGGCAGGGAAAGTTGAGAAATTTTCTTGGATGAGATCATAAGGACGAGAAGTTAAAGGGAAAGGTAGAAGGGCCATCACGGCCTCCACTTGGAGAAATAAGAGTTATTATAAGAGGAACTTCAGTAGGATAATCTTCCAAGTTAAGGAAGACTTATCTGAAGGTGATACAGAATGTCCAGCTCTCTAGACAACCACCAAGGACGAAGGGGGCAGACGAGCAAGCTATCACCTTCACAGACAAGGATGCTAGAAGGGTCCATCATCCACATGACGATGCAATCATTGTGACCTTGCTCATTGCAGACTACATGACTAAAAGGGTGCTGATAGATAATGAGAGTTTAGCAGATATCCTATATTACCCCGCCTTCTAACAAATGAGACTTGGACTAGATTAACTTCGTCCAGTGAATTCACCCTTAGTTGGATTTGGAAGAATGAAAGTACAACTAGTGAGCACTATTACTCTACCCGTCATGTTAGAGGCGTATCCACAGCAGATAGCTAAAGAAGTAAATTTTCTCATCATACATTGTTCGTCTTCTTACAATGCAATCATTGGACAACCAACTTCAAATAATTGAAAGGCAGTGACATCTACCTACCACCTATCTATCAAGTTTCCAACAAATTACAGAATAGGACAAGTGCAAGAAGATAAGTTAGCAGCTAAAGAATGCTACTTAACCATGTTGGCTATAGATGAGTATCTGGAGACGATAAATATAGAAGAAAGAAGGGTTGTTACAGAGCCCACTGAAGTACTGGAAGAAGTTCCAGTGGATGAAGGTGTGTGTGTGTGTGTGTGTGTGTGTGTGTGTGTGTGTGTGTGTGAAAACATCGCAAAATTGCACAAGTTTCTCATGTTATGATGATTTGAGATATGAGAAAATCAATTTAACTCACACAGAATGATAACTGCTTTATGAGGACTATCACTTTCGAGGTATATCCTATAACTCTCATATCTCCTAGAAACATACTTGCAACCATATTTAAAAGCATTTTGATTCTTTTTACTTTTGAATATCTTCGCATATATATTTTTTTCTTTAGAGCATATCATGCATGGGCATATATAGAGAGAAAAGAAAATACTCAATTATGTTAAGCTTTAAACATCATAATTTTGCTATGCCGAAGCATACAGATGTTATTCATGATTGGTGGGTTTTAGTAGTGAGATGATTATATATGCTTTTCTTTTAGGATTTTTTAATCTTTCCCGTCAATAAGAGTGATACGAGTGTTAAGTATAAGAGATAAACTTAATTGTACTCATCACAAACATGAACCACAAATCTCACTTGCTTAGTTGTGCATTAAAATACTCATCTAAGTTACAAAAGGTAAAAAGTTTGAAAAACTTTGTTTCAATGGCCATCCAAGGTACACAAGTACCAATGTACGCAGAACACACACTATTTTTATATTTTTCTGATTTTTCTTTTTTTTTTTTTTTTTTGAAATATACAAAACAAAAATTGAAAAAGAAAACAAAAACAGGCAAAAAACTATAAAGCAAAAAAAAAAAAAAAAAAAAACTAGATGCATATGCATGAAAGCATGATTCCAAAAACAGATAATAAATCAAACAAGAGAGTCCTACTTTAGATAGAAAGAATTAAAATAGAGGATAAATAGATAGACAATTAAGTTTTAGGTTTCTTTATCACCCACACAGCACCAGTCTTTGGCCATGAAAATGAAAAGGCACATGTCATAGTATGACTACTAAAGGACACGGGAATTAGAATTCTCCTAAAATTGAGTTAAAAAACTTAAAACTTTTAATAACTCACAAAGAATAGGTACAAAGCCTTTAGGCAAAGGATGAGATCTATTGGATACTCGCTTATAAGGAAACAACTTGAAACAATTAGGTCGAGTGCGACCAGAACCACCACAATGGTGACAAACATGAGTAGTTTTAGAGTTACTCAGCTTCCTAGAAGGAGGTCTAACCTTAAAGGTTGACAACTTAGAACAATTTGGCCTAATGTGACCAACAATATGACAATGATGACAAGTGAGGACAAATTCAGAATTTTTATTCTTCCTAAGAGGAGTTTTAGACATAGGTTTAGAAACTTTAGCATTAACATCAGAATTTTTACCTTTCTCTATCCTAGCAATATTAGCCTTCAATTCTTCATTATTCCTTTTAAATGGAGGAATATAAAAATCTTTTTCTTTTAAGTTAGGCTCGACAACAAGTTTGGTACTAGTTAATTTTTCAACTTCATTTTTAGATTTAACTAATTGTTCTTCCAAACTTTTAATTTTTTCCACCTGAGATGAAATTTGATTTTTAAAATTCTCATTCAAATTATTGGCTTCATCCATTTTTGTGATCAAATCATCTTTTTCAAGCTTGACATTTTTAAATCTAGTTTTTAATTTTGTAGAATATTCAAGAGATTTCATACAAAATTTATAAAACTTGCAATAGGCATTTTGAATATTATCATCATCATTCAACATAAGATCATGCAAATCAAAACAATCAAGAGTTTCCATGACAATATGGGTCAATAGATCACACAACAAAGATTAAAACCTAATCAGAGTATGCCCATTCTGATACCACTTGATAGGTCAGGAATGTATTGAACTTTTAAGTAAATTAACTAATTAATTAGCCAAGTAAATTAATTAGATCAATTTAACATGCAATATACGTGGTAACACAAAAAAATCACCAAATAACTAAATGTAGTAGAAATTAAATTTGACACAGGTGATTTGTTTACGAATGGGGAAAACTACCGAGGCAAAGTCACACCGGGTGAATTTAAGGTCACTATTCCTAAGAATCCACTATTATAAAAAAAAAAAAAAAAAAAAAAAAAAAAACGATTACAAGTAAAGGAATCTCAGTACTTTATACCAACCTACAGTTGAACCCTTACCCCAATACATAATTGGACTTGCAATGTAGTGACAATCTCTCCTTTTGTTGTATGACTCTCAGTACATGACTAACCAATCGATGTGTGGATCCCAGTATTTGGCTTACTTCTTTGCACGAATCTCAGTACGTGATTAACTTCACAGCAACCCTTTGATTAGTGTAGTTAATTTGCAACAGCTTCACATAGAAACACCAATAAGATCCTCAATGATGGTGTGAGAGACTTTGCTTAATTACAGAACCCAAAGACGTACAAGAAACGCAACAAGAACTCTTTCTTTTGTAGAAGGAGGCTAGGGTTTCAAAAAGAAAATCTTATGAAGCTTTCTAAGGTTAGTTTTTTTTTTTTTCTTTTTCCACCTCCTTTAAATAGGAGCTTAATGAGCTCTCCTATTCCAAATAGGTTTACACAAAACTTGAGTTTTCCTAGTCCAATAAGGATTATATAAACCCACAAACCTTGGGTTTTCCTAGTCCTATAAGGATTATACAAACCCATAAACAAATAGTCTTTTAGAATAAAAACGTTGCTAGCTATAGTCTAAATCCCGTAAGCTCAATAGATTGAGACATGTGTCAAGCTTTAATGAATCTCGATAGATTGAGCTTCTATCAAGGAGGTATCGAGTCCTACAGATTGTACTTTTCTTAAGCAGTTCTTGAGTACTCTTCATGTCTTCAATGTAACTACTTGTAATGATCATCTTGAATTTACTTAGATTTACCCAAATACAAGTACAGTGTGTTTTTTCAAATGATATGCCAATTACATAAAAATATATCTCTAACAACATTTATTGATACATCAATTTGTAAGTTTTTTGTTTTACAATTGATTGAAATTTTAGCATTTCAATATATTTATGAGACTTACCCCACGTGGTCACACAAAATGGATGTAAGCATATTTAACCACAAATGCTACAACATTTAGAATAAATAAATTTTGCTTTATCATTTAAGTTTTGTACCCTGTTTGCACTTGCATCTATATTTTATGCATGTTATCTCTAATCTATGAAGCTCTCACAATTTTCATGTCAGCACAATATTTAAATAAAATTATCATTTTATTTAAATAAAATTATTTTTATTTAGTCCAAACTTAATAAGGAGTGAAACTCTATCTCTTTTACAAGTCCAATTTAAACTCAAACTCATCATTTTTTAAAACAAAATTATTTTTGTTTAATCCAAACTTATCAAGGAGTAAAACTCTATTTCTCTGATAAGTCCAACTTAAACTCAAACTCAAACTCAAACTCAAACGTTGATATTATTATTATTATTATTATTATTATTATTATTATTATTATTATCATCATCATCATCATCATCATCATCATCATCATCATCATCATAGCAAAAGCTGAGAGAAAGTTGGATCCTACAATTAAGGAGGTATTGACAAATAGGAAAAAAGGCCCCTTAAAATGCTGCCACGTATACAGCTTTTAAGTAGAACAGCCGCATGTTACAACATTTGGCCTTTCAAAACTCTGCCACGCTTGCAATTAAAAAAGTATAAATTAAATAACCAGTTAAAAAAAAAAAAAAGCCCGTTAAAAAAAAAGGTTGCAATTAATTAACTCTACTGATTCTTTTCATTAGACTTCTTAACATTTTCTCTCTCTAAACAAAAAAAAAAAAAAAAAAACAAGCAATACTGCAATATAGAAAACAGAGAAGGAGAGAGAGATTGAGAGATCAAAAACCATACACTCTTAAAACTTAAACCCAAAACATCAAACACCAATCAAGATGGAGAAGAGCATGAGTGTTTGAATTGACTAAACTCACAACCGAGCCGAAGCATTGTGTTTCTATGTTTCCGGAAGCTTGGGATTTTTTCGGAGAAACAGTTGAAAGAAAGAGCAATGTGTTTAGAAAACAGCGATCAAAGATTTTTGTGGGTTGTGAGAAAACCACCGCCAGATAAGGATAAAGATCCAAACTTTTTATTTGGCCGATTAAGCAAACCGCTTCACAATTTTTTCTACTGTTTTGTCACTTCGTCAAAACCTTTACTGGTAAGGTTTTTTCTTTTTTGTTTTTTTTTTGTTTTAAATTATATCATTTAAATCGGATTTATTCTTGGTTATTTCAATCGAATTCATTTTTATTTAAGCTTAGGTTTGGGCAGCCACCATCGTAGTGTAGCCGGAACTGTTATCGATAAAGGTTTTCTTTATTCTTTTTAAAATTACGACATAATTATGATTTATGTTTGGGTGTTTGGTACTATAGATTTGATTTAGGCATTTGGGTTAGATTTGATTCCGATTAAGGTTATTGGATTAGATTTGGCATATGGTTAGGCTGTTATGTGATTAATTTTACAATATGCATACTATGCTGCCAACCATATTTTCTTTGTCTGATGCCGCTTCTCTCTCTACAACAATCTGTCACTAAATAGATACCTATTCTTTTACACATTTCTTATATGATTTATTCTATTCTCTTTTCTATTTGTTTATAGGAATTCTACTAGATGTTTCTAAGTTTCTTTACTTATATTTAATTTGAATATACTTTAACCATATATACCCAAGGTTAGCATAATGTTTTTTTTTTCTTTTAATCAAATATTGTTTCTGCCAATAGTTTATGCACTAGCTATTCCGTAACAAAAAGGGAGAGATGACTTAAGGGAGAGTGTCATGATAGGGGGAGAGAGAGCTAGATCAAATAGGGAGCATTGGAGATGAAGAGCAAGAGCAGCAAGAATAGCAGCCACAACAAGCTTATTTAATAATGTGTTTCTTGTGATTCATGTCTTTTATAGTCTTTATTTATATTTCATGACTGATTTTGTGTAAGTAACTTTGCTTTGTAGCTTAGTATTTTTAGTTAATGTTATGCATTTTCTTTAGTACTTCACTCTTATGCCCTTGTTGAATTTTATATCCTTGATGCAACTATCTTGTGTTTTTGTATCGATTGAGTGTTGGACATGCAAATGATACTTGGCATTGAGCTTATTAGCTTGCATGTCTAGATGTTCATTCTTTGTGTGAATGTTCATTGTGATCACTATTTATAGTAATTCTTCATGTTTGGTCAAGTCATGCTTTATTGCTTTAATCTTTACTACTTGATCGCATTGTGCTTACTCCATATGCACTTTAAGATTTCTACTTACAATGATCATCTTATGTTATTGTTTTCAAGAAAACTTGTTTGTATGGTTCAAGAGCTTCACAGTTTCTAGATTTAGGTGTGAGTGAGTTTTGGCAACTATTCCCAACTCACATGTTAAGTCTTTAGTCTATTTTAGGGTTTTGTCACAGAATAGCCACAGGGGGAGATTGTAAGGCTGAATTTATTCAATCATGTGTTGGCTTTATTCTGTACCAAATTTTCTTGTATTTTAGCAATTAGATATCCTGTGTTTATGTGGGAATTATGTAAGGGTAGTGTGTGAGCGAGTGCGAAGAAACCTCAAATGTGTGTACTCAAGAAGAGCATCGTGACTGGATCTTGCGACTAATGAGTCACTAAAGGTGGCACACGTGTAGAGCATGCAAGGGAGCTAAAGGGTCGTGACAGTTGGAGCATTGCAGGACAAAACTTCCACTCTGGCCAGGCAGTTAGCTCGCGACTCAAACTCGCGACTCATTCCAGTCAAGAGGTCAAGTCGCCAGAATGCCCTATTTGGATAAACTTGACGTTTCACATTCCTTATACACTCTACTATAAATACCTTTATACCCATGAAATGTAGAGAGCTTCTAGAGAGAATTTTGAGGGAGAAACCCTAGAGAAAAACAAGATTGACTCATCCACAATCTTCATCAATTGATTCTCCAAATTCCTTTACTCTCACCCTCTCCATTGATATATCCTTGAAAGGTACATTTAGCCAAATCCTTATCTCGCCATGCCTATATCAGTGAGGAGGTGTTTTGGTGTTTGGGAAGCAATTCAGGAGGGACTAATTCATTCGGTTGATGCAATGAGCTTATTGTGGGATCCGGTAAGCTAAAGAAGATATTGCTTGGCGTAACCCTGTTGGAGCAAGAAGCTTGGAAGGTGTAGGTGCACTGGGTAGATTAGGCTTTGAGGGTTTTTTGCTATTCATATATCCCAACTTCATTCTCTAATGGACTATTGACCACTTGGAGGGCGACAGAGAGGTTTTTCGCCGAGTACTTTGGTTCCCTCTTCGATAACACATCGTCATATTATCTTGTGTTTACATCTCTCTTCCCTTACTCTTTACCTTTTAATTGTTGTTGTGTTTGTAATTAAATATGGTTTAAAGTGTGTTACCAATTTGGGTTTAACTTATATTCATCATTCCGCACATATTTTGTTTATGTACAAGCTTGTGTTGATAATTTTGGAATTGGGGATCTAAACGTTCATAGGTGTTTTACACACTATTTGAACTTTCATAATATATGTGGAGCAATTTCAACCCTAGCAGACCTAGCATATTGTAAATATGCTATTATGCGACAATTTAATATCGATAGAGAGCCAAAATTTTGGAGCTACAGAATAGGGTTTTAATTAATCTTGATGACATTCTCAATAAAAGCAACTCTACAATAGTCCCCTCGGGGACATCGGATAAAAAGTGACTCTTTTTTTTTTTTTTTTTTTTTTTTTTTGAGAAACAATAAAAAGTAACTCTACAATATTAGGACTTCACTCTCACCAACTTTAATAAATGTGCAGCAATTTCAACCCTAGCAGATCTAGCATATTATAAATATGCTATTATGCGACAATTTAATATCAATAGAGAGCCGAAATTTTGCAGCTACAAAATAGGATTTTAATTAATCTTGATGACATTCTCAAAAAAAATAAATAAAAAAAAAAAAAATAATAATAATAATAATAATAATAATAATAATAATAATCCTGATGATAGACTCTACTATTTCACAATAAGAAAAGGGTAGGAAGATTGTTGTATTTTTGTTTCCTAATAAAATTAAAGAGAGAATGAAAAATTTATAGAAAAAAACTGAAAATAAATTTAAAATATATTTAAAAAAATTTATTGATATGGGCGAAAAAAAAAAGAGTTAATTTAATTGCAAAAAAACTACATCATTTGGAGCTAATGTGAGTCATGTGACACGTAAGGGCCACCTCAAAATGAGCATGAACCAATAAACTACCGATCAAAATAATATGTAATGTTAGGAATTCTGCTTTTTCAAAATTAGTTTAGCTACAAAATTAGTTGTAGTCTTAGTCTAAGACTACAACCCCTTACCCAATATTTTTTTTATTGGAATTGATTTTTAACAAATCCACCATTGGATTACATTTTCTTATTATATCTTTCATATTTACAAAATCTCTAGAAAATTAAAGATCAATAGCTATGTCTTCAATAAATTATTTAAACTGCAAGTTTTTGTAGTTTAAATTATGCAAAAATATAAACTTATAGATCATATAATAAACAATATTCGATTGACACAAAATTTGATATGTGTATTAACAGCGTAAATGATATTCAATCAATTTAATGGTTGGATTTTCAAAATATGTATTAATGTTTATTTTATTAATTGAAATTGTAACTTAAGACTACAACCAATTTTGTAATTAAGCTTTTTCAAAAAAAAAAAAAAAAAAAACATAAAACCACACAATAAAAAAAAAATGACTAAAAGAAATATACCTTCACCACCTGGTCTTATTCCATTATCTACCTAAAAAACAACCTCTGAAAGCATCCCAAGAAGACGCAACGATATGGAGCCCAAGCTCCTCCAGGCCAATCTTTTCATTCATTTTAAAATAATTAAACAAAAGTAGTGTTCTTTTAACAAGACAACTCTCAATAATAACGTTATTAGTTATTGTTTAAACGCACACGCATAGTTTCTTGATATGTTTAATGTTTTGTACAATTTGTTGTGCGGTGAAGACAATATTTGTACTTGGTCTCTGATATTGTGATTCAAATTATACTATGTCATCTTTAAGTCATCTTTTATGGTTGTGTAATGGTATTTAAATGACACTTTTGAGGATCGTACATCTACATGCTCACACGTGATTACGTGTGTGTTTGGTAAACACTAATGTATAATTATTTTAAGAAACTATGATTGTGATCAATCCCTCAAAAAAATTATTAAAAAATTATGTATACATTTTTATTTTGCTTGAAAATATTAGCGAAATTTTTTACATTTTGTTAGATATAACTATATTAAAATCACATAATAATTATTAATTAGAGATATGTTTTATATAAAAATTAAATTTAAATTAAGTATTCATATGGCATCTGTAATATATTTTTATCTTATCCATTAATTATGAGATACGTTTTACTTTATTGAAACTTTTAAACTCTTAAACATTTGAATTTAAATTTCAAATAATATAACTTCATTTACCACTCATGATACTATTAGAGCATTAGCATCCGACTTCCCAAAAAAAAAAAAAAAAAATTAATTAAATACTATTTATTGACATCTCAAAACATAAAAAAATTAAGTGAACACGTGGCAAGTTTTTATTGGTAGTATTTAGTAAGATTATTAGAGCATTAGCATCCGAGATTCCCAAAAAAAAAAAAAAAAAAAACATTCATCTCAAACATCTCATTTAACAATAAAATATTGACATTTCAACTTTTATTTTAACATACAACTTATTAAAATAATATAAACTATCCAATTAAATAATATAAATAACTCATTTCTCTCTCTTCTCTCCCACGTCTCTTTCCTCTCTTCCTCTTTGTCTCTCTCTTCCAACAAACCCACATAGCCAGCAAACCATGAAATCTTGCATGCCCACCACCGCCAACAACCACCTACCACCGAAAATCAACCACCACTATCACCACTGAAACACCAAATTGCTACCACCACTGAAACCCTAAACTAAAACTGAAAACTAAAAAACCAACCACCACCACTGAAAACTAGAATACCAACCAACATTGAAACCCAGATCAAGGCAACCACGACTGAAGCTCAGATCAACCCAAATCGCAACCGACCGATCCAAATGCTGATACACAGTCCACTGCTAATCCATAGCCACCCAAACTGCCATCCAAAATTTTGTGTGTGTGTGTGTGCACGCGAGCGTGTGTGTGCGTGAGAGAGAGAGAGAGAGAGAAAGAGAGAGGAGAAATTTAGAGAGTGAGAAGGACTGAGGGAGAAGAGAGAAAAATAAGATAAGAGTATATAAATTTAACAGGTAGCTACTATATAAGTTCTAAAAGTAAGAACCTATTGTAGCAAAGTTCTAAATTTTTTTAGCTATAAGAGCATTCTTATCAAACATTCTAAAAAATTTAACATTTACCATCTCAGAAGCCAATTTTATAACATATAACATACCATTTTATCATCTTTCTTACATTAAAACTTCTAATTTTTTTAACACTTTATTTAAGTATTCTTTCTTTATCATTTTTTATTCATCCTCTCTCTTTCTCTGTCTCTCTCCCCTCTGTGTCTCTCTTTCACAACCTGAGGCTGCCGGCCATCGTATCCACCCACCATCGCCGCAACCAAAAACAACAACAGGAAAAAAAAAAACCACCACATCCAAAGCCACAAAATCAATCAAAGAATCATCCAAATCAAAGAATCACAACATCACAACAAAGACCTAAAACCACCACGATTAACACACTCCCAGCACCCAAAACCACCTTGATCAACGCACAAACCCAGCCACCGCAATCAAGAACCCACCAAAATCAATCAAAACCACTAAAATTAAAACTCACCAATATCAAATTGCAAAACCCACTCACTGAATCACTGCAGAGACCCACCATGAACCACCGTAGAGACCCACAATCCACGAAAAACCACCGCAGCCCAACCACACCCAGCAACGCATCCCGGCCACACCCAAGACCCACGAACTCGAGATGCAGAGAGAAAGGGAAACAGAGAGGCGGAGAGAAAATGAAAGAAAGAGTAAAGAGTGGACAGAGAGCACGAGAGAGAGTGAAAAGGAAAGGAGTGGACAGAGAGCATGAGATCGGCGGCGTGAAAAGGGAAAGAAGAAACCTCCGTCGTCGCTGGGCTAGGCTGGGCTCTACTCGTTGGCACCGGCGGGGTTGTATGTGTGTGAATGTGAGAGGTCGAGTGAGAGATAGAGGGAAAATGAGAGAGTTTCATGAGTAAAAACTTTGTGTGGGAAATGAAAATGTAAGTGGGAAAAAAAAATTAGTAGCTTTGTGTGGGAAATGAAAAGGAAGAAGCGGAAATGTAAAAGTGGGAAAAAAAAAATTAGTTTTAGCCTGTTCACGTCCAGGTTTTGAGCGTCTATGCTGTGTCCAAATATGAGATGATGTCTGCTTTTTATTTCTGATTGGAGTGAGCACCATGTCGGCCTTTTGCTAAAGGTCCTCGTTTCTTAAACATGGTGATGACATTTGTTTTGCACCCTCTCTCTCACTATAACTCCATCACAGAGCCTCGTGCTCGATTTTTGTTATCTCTTCTTGAGCACCTCACTATAGACTTTCCTTCACATTTCATCTTCTCTATCATAGATATCTATAGGGATACGGCTACCCGTGATAAGCTCATCTTTCCTTTTGCTATCACGAGGATTCTACGCCATTTCTCCATCCCTTTTCCTTTGTCCGACCACTTCCATGCCATGGCTGTCATAGACGCCGCTACCATAGAACGTAGTGAAGCGTAGTTTAGGTCGCGACAGATGAATTCAACAGCTTCTTCCTCCCGTCCAACTCCATCTAGATATGCACGAGTCACATCTGCTCCCTCTTCTTCCTCGAACGATGTGTCACTAGGAGACATCATGGCACAGCTTCAGCGCATGGATGCTCGTCTCGATATACTCTCTATAAAGTTGTATCAGGTGAATGTTTGTGTTGATCGCATTACTCGGAGACAGGCGACCATGGGCAGTTTTGCTTCTGAGGCTTTTCCTCCACCACCTCCTGTGGCTTTTAAGTCTGAAAATGATGATGGTGATGGTGATGATGATGATGCTTCGGATGATGATGATGGAGATGCTAACTCTACCAATGAGATGTTTACTTGACACTCTACCCTTTGTCACTCGTGACAAAAAAAGGGAGTAGTTTTGGGTTATGAGAGTAGTCATTCTTAGGGGGAGAGCTTGTATAGGACATTTTTTATAGGGAGAGTGTTGTTGCTATGAGGAATGTAATGAGGACTATATGTATCTTTTCTTTTCTTTCTTTTTGGAGATACTTTGTTCGTGTACCTTAGGTCTTGTGACTATTGTTTACATACATTGTGCTTATCATTGATATATATGTGATGATGTATGTTTTTCTTTCACCTACCTTTTCATGTGTTGTTTCTTTTCTTTCTTAATACACATGCTTCTTATATCTGTATGCAATCTGTTATTTCTACTTCACACAAAGATGCTTTAACGTGTTCTGTTTAAAGTGTTTTAGAAATACAGGTTGTCAAAGTCTACTTGCCATAAACTCTCTTCTTGCAAAGTTTTTCAAGAGTTTGCGTTAGGATAGATTTTATTGTATTCAACAAGTGAATATGAGTTGAGTGATTAACGACTTCTCTCATATCTTCATTTGTTTGTTGTGGTTTTTTCATGGATTGCCAAAGGGGGAGATTGTTAGGACATATGTGTTTCAAATTATTTTGAACATATGTCATTATTTTATGTAATTGGTTTATCCTTTGACAAAACGTACCCAACTTGTATTTGGGTAGCTCTAGGATGATTTTAATACTTTAAGAAACAAGGTTTCAAGACCAGGTGTTAAAGCTATGCAAGTTGTCCAAGATTCAAGTTGAAGAAGTGTCAGATTTTAAAACTCGACACCTGGCTCGACACCTGCATCTATTGAGCTCTAAGAAGCTGTTCAGCCCCAAGGCTCGACAGCACTTCGACACCTCTAGCTGTTGAGATTTAAGAAAAATAGATTCTAAGTTCTGTTTTGATTCCAATTCATACATGTGTCTTTAAGACTTCTTTTCTTCTAACCCTAGACATATAAAAGAATTATTTTAAGGGCCGTCAAAGAGGACACAAGTTACACAAGTATTGAGAAATCCTTATTCAAGCAATTTGTGACCTGAGACAAAGTTCATGCCCTAGTTGATCTCTTGTGAAGAAGTTGCTATGTAATGTGCACTGTAGGGTTTTGTAACCAAGAAGACTCGATCATCCGCAGGCTTTTATGATACCGAGAAGTTCAAATCCTATGCAGCAGCTCAAAGATATGACAGTTACTTCAGGGATGCCCCTATTTTGGTGGAAAGAGTGGTGGATCAAGCCTCTCTTCTTGATACAAACATTCTGAAATGGTCCACCACCAAGGATTGGAACTTTCTTTTGACCAGCTTTGAGGAACCATATGAAAATATGGTAAAGGAATTTTATGCAAATGCTATTTCAAAAGGAGATGAGCTGAAATGTTGGGTTTAAGGAAAGAGTTTCATGGTGACACCGACCTATCTTGCAAATATCTTGCGCATCAACTGGCCAATGTTCCTAAAGCCACCAGTGTATGATGACTTGTATCCAAAAGATGATTTACTTCAGAAAACTCTAGGAGTGAACTTGGAGTTCTCTCCCAATGGGAAATCAATTAGTGTTTCATCACTATCTCCTGAATTGAGGGTGCTCACAATACTCATTTTCCACAACCTCTACCCTCTCTCCAGCACCAGATACATGAATCTTGGCAGAGCTTCGTTCCTTCATGACCTGGTATTTGCTCTCATATCTTCCATATTTTGAGCAAAACTGCTGAAAGAACTGCCTCAAGGAATTGCGTTCCTTTTTGCTACCTCATTTCAAAAATATTGAAGCTCAAAGGTGTTCATCCAACGGAAGATGAGTATCCCTACCCTTAGCCAAGTCCTATCAACATTCGGACTTTGAATGCTAGCATTGGTCACAGCAAAAGGGGGGTCAAGCAAGAATGTAATGCTCCTCAAGGTAGTGCACAATCTAGTTCACACTCGAATGATGAAAAGTTGGACAAAATACTTGCTTCTATGCAAGACCTTAGCTCCAAAGTATCTAGTCTAGCATCTATCATGTATTCTCACCAGGTTTGATACAAAGTTCACATCTCTCCAAACTCAATTGGACCAAATCCAAAGGAAACTATAGGAAGATGAAGACTAGCTATTCTGTAACAAAAAGGAAGAGATGACTAATGGGAGAGTGTCATGATAGGGGGAGAGAGAGCTAGATCAAAGGGGGAGCATTGGAGATGAAGAGCAAGAGTAGCAAGAATAGCAACCGCAGTAAGCTTATTTAATATTGTGTTTCTTGTGTTTCATGTCTTTTATAGTCTTTATTTATATTTCATGACTAATGTTGTGTACTTGACTATGTTTACTTTGTTTTGTACCTTTGCTTTGTAGCTTAGTATTTTTAGTTAATGTTATGCATTTTCTTTAGTACTTCACTCTTGTGCCCTTGTTGGATTTTATATCCTTGATGCAACTATCTTGTATTTTTGTATCGGTTAAGTTTGGACATGCAAATGATACTTGGCATTGAGCTTATTAGCATGCATGTCCAGATGTTCATTCCTTGTGTGAATGTTCATTGTGATCACTATTTATAGTGATTGTTCATGTTTGGTCAAATCATACTTTATTGCTTTAATCTTTACTACTTAATCGCATTGTGCTTACTCCATATGCACTTCAAGATTTCTACTTACAATGATCATCTTGTGTTATTGTTTTCAGGAAAACTTGTTCGTATGGTTCAAGAGCTTCACAGTTTCTAGAGTTAGATGTGAGTGAGTTTTGGCAACTATTCCCAACTCACATGTTAAGTCTAGAGTCTATTTTAGGGTTTTGTTACGGAATAGCCAAAGGGGAAGATTATAAGGCTGAATTTATTTAATCATGTGTTGGTTTTATTCTGTGCCAAATTTTCTTGTATCTTAGCAATTAGATATCTTGTATTTAGGTGGGAATTATGTAAGGGTAGTGTGTGAGAGAGTGCGAAGAAACCTCAAATGTGTGCACTCAAGAAGAGTCTCGTGACTAGATCTCGTGACTAACGAGTCGCTAAAGGTGGCACACGTGTGGAGCATGTAGAGGAGCTGAAGGGTTGTGACAGTTGGAGCACTACAAGACAAAACTTCCAATCTGGCCAGGTAGTTAGCTCACAACTCAAACTCGCGACTCGCTCCAGTTGAAAGGTCGAGTCGCCAGAATGCCCTGTTTGGATAAACCTGGCGTTTCACATTCCTTATACACTCTACTATAAATACCCTTATACCTATGAAATGTAGAAAGCTTCTAGAGAGAATTTTGAGAGAGAAACCCTAGAGAAAAACAAGATTGACTCATCCACAATCTTCATCATTTGATTCTCCAAATTCCTCTACTCTCGCCCTCTCCATTGACATATTCTTGAGAGGTACATTTAGCCAAATCCTTATCTCGCTATGCCCATATCAGTGAGGAGGTGTTTTGGTGTTTAGGAAGCAGTTTAGAAGGGACTAATTCATTTGGTTGATACAATGAGCTTATTGTGGGATCCGATAAGCTAGAGAAGATAAGGTTCGGCGTAACCCTGTTGGAGCAAGAAGTTTGGAGGGCGTATGTTCACTGGGTAGATTAGGCTTGGAGGGTCTTTTGCTATTCATGTATCCCAACTTCATTCTCTAGTAGATTATTGACCGCTTGGAGGATGGCAGAGAGGTTTTTAGCCGAGTACTTTGGTTCCCTCTTTGATAACACATCGTCATGTTATCTTGTGTTTACATCTCTCTTCTCTTACTCTTTACCTTTTAATTGCTGCTGTGTTTGAAGTGTGTTACCAATTTGGGTTTAACTTATATTCATCATTCCGCACATATTTTGTTTATGTATAAGCTTGTGTTGGTAATTTTGGAATTGAGGGTTTAAACGTTCATAAGTGTTTTACACACTATTTGAACTTTCATAATATATGTGCAGCAATTTCAACCCTAACAGACCTAGCATATTGTAAATATGCTATTATACGACAATTTAATATCGATAGAGAGCCAAAATTTTGAAGCTCCAGAATAGGGTTTTAATTAATCTTGATGACATCAATCAATATATATATATATATATATATATATATATATATATAAAAGTAGAGACCTCATGTGAAAGTGCAAAAGGTTCTGCCACGTGGCACTCTAATATTATTACATTTAACCTTTTTTTTTTACCTTTTTTCATTAATTTTTTTTTTAACTATTACCCAATAGATCATAGTAACTTATTTTTACCATTATATAAATTTAACATTTTTTACATCTTTTTATTAAGTTTTTTTTTACTGTTACCCAATAAATCATAGTAACTTCTTTTTACTATTATATAAAATATGGGCTATTTTTGACAATTAGTCCCATTAGACCAAAATTTGCTCACTATAAAATGGACTACCTTTTAAAAGTAGAATAAACCTTATGAAAAACTCAAGTACAGTTCTTACCTTACATATTATGAACCAAGTTTGACCCTTCCCACGTGTAAATCAAAGCAAAAACTCTTACCCTCTTACAAATTTTCTTCTTCCTCCCCCACGTATAGATGATAAGGTTCTGCCACATGGCACTTTAATATTGCATTTAACATTTTTTTACCTTTTTTCATTAAGTTTTTTTAACTATTACCCAATAGATCATAGTAATTTATTGTTACCATTATATAAATTTAGTATTTTTTCCTCTTTTTATTAAGTTTTTTTTACTGTTACCCAATAGATCATAGTAACTTCTTTTTACTATTAAATAAAATATGGGCTGTTCTTGACAATTTGTCCCATTAGACCAAAATTTGTTCACTATAAAATGGACTACCTTTTAAAAGTAGAACAAACCTTATGAAAAACTCAAGTACAGTTCTTACCTTACATATTATGAACCAAGTTTGACCCTTCCCACGTGTAAATCAAAGCAAAAACTCTTACCCTCTTACAAATTTTCTTCTTCCTCCCCCACGTATAGATGATAAGGTTCTGCCACATGGCACTCTAATATTGCATTTCACATTTTTTTACCTTTTTTCATTAAGTTTTTTTAACTATTACCCAATAGATCATAGTAATTTATTTTTACCATTATATAAATTTAGCATTTTTTCCTCTTTTTATTAAGTTTTTTTTACTGTTACCCAATAGATCATAGTAACTTCTTTTTACTATTAAATAAAATATGGGCTGTTCTTGACAATTTGTCCCATTAGACCAAAATTTGTTCACTATAAAATGGACTACCTTTTAAAAGTAGACCAAACCTTATGAAAAACTCAAGCATAGTTCTTACCTTACATATTATGACCCAAGTTTGACCCTTCCCACGTGTAAATCAAAGCAAAATCTCTTACCCTCTTACAAACTTTCTTCTTCCTCCCCCACGTATAGATGATACTTCTAGAAAATTTCATTCTCATGAAATCATGCCTTCATTTTTCCCCAATTTCAATTCAATATGCTTTTGCTATTAATTATGTTCTATGCAATTTATGCATACAAATTTCTGTCATTGACCAGTGCAACAAAAATATATATAAATCTTAAGATTCCTGAGGTTGCTGAAATAATTGACAAGTGCATATTTCTAAAATTTATAATAACAAAAATGTCTAATAAATATCATATACTATCTCACAAAATACCATTAGCTTAATATTTTCTTTAAAAAAAAAATCAATGATAGGAATGGTAAAAAACATGATCCTATACAAGAAAAACCAAAAATGCATGCAAAACAATTTTTATAGGAGGATTTATCTTTAAATAATATGAAGACAATAGTAAAGATAAAATGCATTGAATGAGATCCTAAGAAACAGGTATGTTAATCATTTCAAATTATACTCATCATTTACGTAAAAAAAATAATAATACATCATATTATTTACATTAAAAAAATAATGCATATTAATTTCAAAGTTCTTTGCAAGATGTGAACAGCTAAGGTATTGTAATAATAAGTAACAATGATACAACAATAGGTTGGTATTACGTTTTGTGCGTACTTTATGAAAGGAATGTCAAATCATAAGCAAAATCATTTTGGTGTGCAAAATGTGAAACAAAAATAAATCTTTCTATCCCAAAGTTAAAGGCACTCACGTTAACTACATACTCTCCAAATATTTATAATATATTTATTTCACTATAACTACTATATATATACAATTGCAAACTACTTCAGATACATGATTCCAATTGAAGTTTTTGATGCAACTAACAAAACAAATTTTGTGATATTTGATTGAGATGCCGAGAAAATCCTAAATGAATCTACAAGAGATCTTGCTAAAAAATAAACTGAGGTATTACTTATTTAAATTATTGTAAATATATTGATATTGGAGAACGAATCCCACGAGATTTGAAAAAAAAATTAATAAAAAAAATGGATTTCTCTACTTCATTTGAATGAATTCAATTTAAAGGATGGTTTTGAAAATTATATAGTTGCTAAGATTTTTTATGCACGTTCAAATGATAAAAAGGTACGGAAGAAAAAAAAAATACACAATTCAATATGCTATATTAATTCTTTTTGCTGCACTATTCCAAAATTAACAAAAATAAAAAAATAAAAATATTTACAAAAATTTGTAACATCATTGAAATTTAATATAAAAGCAAATACTATGAAAAATCTTAGTGACAAAGTCCAAACTTTGTAAGATCCAATCAAGAATCTCTGGATGCCAATTAATTAGTGATTAACCAAAATGATGCAACAAAAGGAAAAAAATGATGAAACCTCAAAAATTGAACAAATATGAATGAACTAAACTCCAAAGGTTGAAGATGGAGAAACTGATGATGATAACAAGCATCCCCATACCGCAATAACAAAGATTGAAGAAACAAAAAAAAAATCGTAATGAAGCTTTTTATTACTTCATATAATAAAAATCAGTAATTGAACAAAATAATTATAATAGATATATGTGTGCAATTTATAATTGTTACTTTTTATGATGAACTCATTACTAATAAAGTTTTATAATAAATATGCTATAATATATGTATAATATTTTTCAAAAATAAATTTACATAAAACAATACAACAGTATCCGTTTATCGCACGGGAAACTTACTAGTTCTCAATAAAAGCAACTCTACAATAGTCCCCTCGAGGACATCGGATAAAAAGTAACTCCTTTTTTTTTTTTTTTTTTTTTTTGAGAAACAATAAAAAGTAACTCTACAATATTAGGACTTCACTCTCACCAACTTTAATATATGTGTAGCAATTTCAACCCTAGCAGATCTAGCATATTATTTGAAATGTGTGGGCCCCATCCATTGTGGGTGGGGGTGCCCTTTAGCCCAAGGGCAAGGGCCTTGCTGAATATTAAACTCTAGAGTGGACAAATCAACATATTAACCACATCCCACCTAGGCCATCTCGGCATACATCCATCCATTTAATGCCCCAACTTAGTTGCAAGCTTACGTTACTAAGCTTGGCCAGATCTAGCATATTATAAATATGTTATTATGCGGCAATTTAGTATCAATAGAGAGCCGAAATTTTGCAGCTACAGAATAGGGTTTTAATTAATCTTGATGACATTCTCAAAAATAATAATAATAATAATAATAATAATAATAATAATAATCCTGATGATAGACTCTACTATTTCACAATAAGAAAAGGGTTTGAAGATTGTTGTATTTTTGTTTCCTAATAAAATTAAAGAGAGATTGAAAAATTTATAGAAAAAAACTGAAAATAAATTTAAAATATTTTATTGATATGGGTGAAAAAAAAAAAGTTAATTTAATTGCGAAAAAACTACATCATTTGGAGCTAATGTGAGTCACGTGACACGTAAGGGCCACCTCAAAATGAGCATGAACCAATAAACTACCGATCAAAATAATATGTAATGTTAGGAAAGCGAATTAAAGGTTTAAAATTTAGGGGAGAAAATCAAAAGTATCCTAAACTTAATGGTGTAATTTGTAATTTAGTATAATAAAAAAAAACATAATGGTGGAATGCGCTTCGATGGCAATGCAATGATTCAATGGTTGAACACAATGTCTTTTATATATGCCAAATTATCTTCTTCTTCTTTTTTTTTTTTTTTAATAAAATAAAAGATGTTGCAATAATTAGGTAAAGAGATACATCCTTGCGCAAAGAGATCATCATTGTAGAGGGTGCATCCTCAAGCTAGTAACGTTCACTTGTAGCCCCTGTCAATTTGAACAGTCACACTAAAATGGGTATCGTTCCCCAAAAGCATTGGAGTAATGTATGCATAGGGAGAAAATGGGCATTTGCCCCTTTCACCAAAACTTTTTAGCAAAATGTACCATATTTGAAACTATTTAGAAAAATGCCCCTATTTTGAAACTTGACTTTTAGAGCGAACTAAAAAAAAAAAAAAAAAAAATTCTGGAACTTAAGCTCCATGAACTCGAGTTCCATTTGAAGTACTCAAGTTCATGGAACTTTAGTACCTTGAAAAAATTCAAGGGGTACTCAAGTTTCATGAACTCGAGTACTTTACATGGTACTCGAGTATCAAAAAAAAAAAAAAATTCTAAGTTCACGTTCGCTATAACTCAATGTAAGGGCACGGATCGAGCTTGATATTGGATTGAGTCTCTGAGCCCTGAACAATGAATTTATAGAGAGCAGGATCTTAAACCATGGGTTTGGGTGGTAAATAACATCCAGGTATGGCTTGATCACAGAACCTATATATACGTATTTATCAGTCACAGACGAAATATTCCTTTATATTGCCGAGGACAAATGCTTGAGTTTCTTTACAAGTTCTCTCTCTTTCTCTCTCTTTTTCACTTTCTCAGCCTTTTTTTTTCTCTCCTTTTCTATGTCTTCTTCCTCCACCCTTTATAGGCCTCTCTCCTTTTTCCTTTCTTCCACGTGTAACCCTGACCTTCTTCACTTTTGGATACTTGTCCCATCATCCCTTTTTGCTCAGGTCTCTGGTGGTGAAGATATGGTTCAAACCCAACGTTCAGGCGTCACTTCTTCATTAATGCGGCCAGAGTAGCAGGTGTAGAGCTTTAAATGCGGTGATAGCAGCTTTTTCTGGATGTTCTCCTACTCCTCCCCTTTAATATTTATCTTTATCTCATTAATTCTAGCACCACAGGCTTCCGTTAGGGGAGCTGTTGGAATGTTAAATCAGTCATGCCTTCCTCGGCAATATTTGCCGAGGACAATTCTGTCCTCGGACGTCGTATTCCTTGGTATTTTGATCATGCATGACACTCTTTCTTGTCATGTGTTTTTGTAGATTGGACGGATTATGTCCTCGGACCATTTCCAGATGCGAGGCTTGGGCTTCCTTCATTATAAGAGTTTCTGGGCCGGCCCACTGCGTGTAATTCGGGCCTAATGGTACTACATTAGCCCCTCGAAGCCCTTAGTTCTATCTTATTAGAAGAAGTGAGGGCTTCGATATACGCGCGTGGAACGATCCTTTTCTGACGTTTCAATCTACGAACGGTGCATCAATTAAATGTTGGCGGCTTTTTGTTCCCCACGTCCAACCGTGCGATGATCATCCAACGAGTAGGCGTGTTTCAAGGGGAAATAAGCGGGAGATTTTTCGCTTTACGTTTTCCCACGAAATAAATACTGCCACTTCAAAGGTCTTCTGTTCATTTCAGACTTTGCACACTGAACTTAACCCTTCCTGCAACTTGCACGCGTCTTCACACCCTTCATTTCTAAGCCGAGGTGACGTAGTTGTTTAAAAGTAAGTTTTTCAACCTTCTGTTTTCATTATCGTTGTTTACTCCTTTGATTGTCCCCTTTCTTCTGTCCTCGGCCATTTAGATCTCCCGATTCTGCTATTGTGTTCACTCTCTAGTTTTAAGAAATGGGTAGGTTCGCATCGCTAGTGGATACCCCTGAGAAAATAGAAGCCTTTAAAGCCAAATATGAGGTCCCACCCGGAGTGTCCGTTAGGTACTGTAAGACGGGAGAGTGGCTCACTAAGAGAAGAACTGGTGAGGTAGCGATTCCCATGATAGCCTTTATAGAGGGAGGGATGAGAATCCCTATGATGCCCATTACTATGAACTATCTTAGAACCGCTAGGTTGTCCCCTACACAGTGCGCTCCCAATATGTTTAGGATCCTGGGTGCCACAGATGTCTTGAACGAGAGACTAGGGTTAGGTCTTACTCACCACGAGGTGAATTGGGTGTACACCCTTCACCGATTGAGGGGTCATACCTACTACTTGAAGTCTAGACACCCTGAAGTCAGATTGATCCAATGCCTTCCCCATTCCAACAAGGGTTTGGACAAGGACTACCTTATATTGTCCGGGGAATGGTATGACGGTCTCCACTGTCCGACGACGGAGGGAGAGCCTGGTGAGTGCTCACATTGCGTTGGCCTCGCTCGATAATAGATTTGCTGTTTCTTTCGCTGGTTATGTTTTCTGTATTTTGCTTGTACTAATCTATTTTTTGATACACATGTGCAGATCGTCGTGCGCTCACGCCCCGTGCCAATCTTGTTAACTTCGACCGTTTAAACAAGATCTTGAAGGCCGAGGTCTTTGTACACTCAGACGGTCAACTCTGCGTCGCCCATCGCATCCTCGGATACACACCCATCTCCTCCGCCTTCCAAGAAACCAAGTGTGTCATCAAGGAGAAAGATCCGCGACTTCCGAGGATCAGCATAGCTGTTGAAGGCTTTCTGTTGCCTCCTGGTGCTCCAATCCCTCAAGGTATTTTAGTTATTGAGCCTGTCAGGGTTGCTCCAGGAGCCACTCACCTTGCCACTTCCTCGGCTCGTCTCCAGTTGGGTGAAGGCTCATCTTCCCATCCACCTTTAGAAGAAGAAGAAGAAGAAGAAGAAGAAAAAGAAGGAGAAGAGATCGTTGAGCTATCGGATTCAGATGAGGAGTCCGAAGCTTTTGATCAGCTTTTTCCTCCCAGGCAACCATCACCGGTCGTCGGCTCACCCTCCTTTACTTCTTCGGACGACGACGAGCAACCATTAATAAGAATGGGAATCCAGCGCCGACCCAAGCCTAGTCTGAAGGATGTCTTAGAAGGACAAGTTGGGACGCAGGACCCTTCGAAGGTACCACCGGAGAAGGCTAAGGATAAGGGAGCCGATAAGCTTCCCCCAGTGAGAGTCATCCCTCCCCCTTCCCCTCGAAAACAACATCCAGACCCAGCAGACCATAAAAGAAAGAGGGACCAGCTGAAGGGGAAGGAAATAGCTGAAGGTGGCAAGGACCTCCCCACCAAGGAGACGGGCCAGGAAAGGGGGGGCAAACATGCTCGCCACGCCCCTTCGAGGCTAGAGAGACGAAGTGATCCTCCGGCTGCCCTCCATGCGCCTATTTGGGCTCCTCAAATGCAAGTAGACGATCAGGCGGTCACCGCCGATGCATCTATTAGGGGATCCGACGAGGGCACCGCTGCTTGCATCGCCGACGCGTTGGAGCAGGCGTTGCTACTGCCTGAGGACATGGGGGAGCTGCGCAGGATGAGGGATCATAATGTCTTTATGACCCTCAAAAAGGAGTTAGCTATGGTAAAGTTTCAAATTGGCCGATCCTCGGCACTTATGCCTTTTTTTTTTTTTTTTTTTTTTAGTGAGCCTTTCACTAACAATACTTATATGTAGGCTGTTCAATCGGCCCATAGAGCAGAGGAGATCGCTGCCAGCTCTTACCGAGCGCTAAGGGATGAAGTGGTTAAGCTGGACCACACTAAGAAAATACTAGAGCTTAAAGATAAGAAGCTTCAAGAGACGACCACCAGCTTGAGCAAGGCGACTAGTGAGAAATCAGGTCTGGAGGCCGAATTAAGGAGCACCGCCAGGCAGGTCGAGGATCAGAGGCTGCTGCTTAAGCGCGCCAATGAGGATCTCGTCTCGGTGAGGACGCTGGCAGAAGGTCTTGCAAAGGATCTTACAGTGTCCGAGGAGGCTAAGGAGGAAGCTCTCAAGGCCAAAGAAGAAGCGCTTATTAAAGCACAAGCAGCCGAGGCAATGGTTGACGAGGCTGAGCAGAGCGGCTACGATATGGGCGTGGCAGAAACCACAAAAACATTCAAAGCCCAGGTGCCGGGGGTATGTAGGGATTACTGCCTCCAGGTGTGGAAGGAAGGTCTTTCTCAGGCCGGAGTGGATGCTTCCTCTCCCCTCTGGAAGGTGGAGAATGCTTATATTCCTCCAGCAATCCGCGTGGCTGCCTCTAGCTCAGCCAAGGATGATTCCCCCCCTTCCTCAACTGGGGTGCAAGCAGAGGAGAGTGTGACCGATGATGCTGCCCCAACTGCCCAAGCTAAAGATGCGTCGCCTCCTCCTGCCCCCAAAGAGCTGCCCATCAACCCCGAAGTTAGCGGGACTATGGAGCTAGTCCTAGCGACTTTGCCCATAGAGCCAAAGGAAAAGGTTGATGGGTCCTCGGCATTAGTGGTGCCTCCTGCTGATCCAAAAGACCAGTCCCTGCCCAAGCCATGATCACTTGTGCCTTAGCCACTACCTGTTCTTTCTCTATTTCTAGTATATGCCCTTGTATTTTTTTTTTTAAAACAAATTTGGCTATGAATGTATTGATAAATCTTTTGTTCAATGAAAAGAGTTCTTAGCTTAAACTGATATTTTGTGTCATATCTGGTGTTGAGATTTTATTTCGTTGTTGCCCATGTGATGTGACGATGCGACAACTTGTATCCACAGTATGTACTTATAGTTTTCGACCCTTATTCAAGGAAATTTGTGCCATCCATATGCGTGCAAATGTTTTAAGTAATGACTGTCAACCTTTGCTGTTAGAACTTACTTAGCAACTATTTTCATGACAACATACTAAAAGGGAACATACTGACGTATTTCATACCTGGACTAACTGTCCCTCAAGTTTTGTGCTTAATTTTTAACAACAAATACAGGCTCGTTCACTTACTAACTTCAACGTTGCCTTTGCATGAAGGAAAGAGATTCGAGATAACCTTTCTTTGCTTTAAACTAAGACGGGGGACCTGTTGATTTATCGGGACCTTAATTAAATTTGAAATAAGGTAGAGGATCCGAGGACCCGATATAACCTTACCCCCCTTTTTTTTTTTTTTTTTTTTTTTTTTAAATTAAGATAGAGGATCTGATGATCCGGCGTAACCTTAATTTAATTAGAGCTAAGGTAGAGGATCCGAGGACCCGGCGTAACCTTACCTTTTTTATTTTAAATTAAGATAGAGGACCTGATGATCCGGCGTAACCTTAATTGAATTAGAGCTAAGGTAGAGGATCCGAGGACCCGGCGTAACCTTACCTTTTTTATTTTAAATTAAGATAGAGGACCTGATGATCCGGCGTAACCTTAATTGAATTAGAGCTAAGGTAGAGGATCCGAGGACCCGGCGTAACCTTACCTTTTTTATTTTAAATTAAGATAGAGGACCTGATGATCCGGCGTAACCTTAATTTAATTAGAGCTAAGGTAGAGGATTCGAGGACCCGGCGTAACCTTACCTTTTTTATTTTAAATTAAGATAGAGGACCTGATGATCCGGCGTAACCTTAATTTAATTAGAGCTAAGGTAGAGGATCCGAGGACCCGGCGTAACCTTACCTTTTTTATTTTAAATTAAGATAGAGGACCTGATGATCCGGCGTAACCTTAATTGAATTAGAGCTAAGGTAGAGGATCCGAGGACCCGGCGTAACCTTAGGCACAACAGAACAGTACAAAAACGACATGTATAAAATGACAGCAACACTTTTCATTAATAATAATATCGTTTCAAGTTACTTACATTCCAAGGATGGGGTACAACTTTTTCATCCAAATCTGCCAGGTAGTAAGCTCCTACTCCAGCTATTGCCGTGATGCGATATGGTCCTTCCCAATTAGGTCCGAGCTTTCCCCAGGCTGGATTTTTGGTATTACCCACCACTTTCCTCAACACTAAGTCTCCAAGAGCAAACGGTCTCGGGTTCATGTTCAAATCATACCCCTGCTTCAGCTTTTGTTGATAATGAGCCAGATGGATCATCGCAGCTTCTCTTCTTTCTTGAACCAAATCCAGATCTTTTTCTAATAGCTTATCATTGCTCTCCGGGGTGAAGGAACTTGTCCTTATCGTTGGAAATCCAATTTCCGAAGGTATAACAGCCTCGACGCCATAAGTCATCGAGAATGGCGTCTCTCCTGTTGATTGGCGAGGTGTGGTCCGATACGTCCACAGGACATGAGGCAATTCCTCCACCCATCTTCCTTTGGCATCCTCCAGTCTCTTCTTTAGCCCATTTATTATAACTTTGTTGACAGCCTCGGCCTGCCCGTTCCCTTGCGGATAAGCCGGTGTGGAGTACCTGTTGGCTATGCCGAGGTCACAACAATATCGCCTAAACATCTTGCTATCAAATTGCAAACCATTATCTGAGATGAGGGTGCGAGGGACGCCAAATCGGGTAACAATGTTCTTCCACACGAATTTCTTTACATCAACATCCCTGATATTTGCCAGAGGCTCGGCTTCCACCCACTTAGTAAAATAGTCTGTGGCCACAATCAAATACCTTCTGTTCCCAGGCGCCTTTGGGAAAGGACCCACGATGTCCAGACCCCATTGCGCAAAAGGCCAGGGGCTCGTGAGGGGGTTGAGAACGCCCCCAGGTTGGTGAATGTTTGGGGCGAACCTTTGGCACTGATCGCATTTCCTCACATAAGCTTGAGCCTCTCGTTGCATGTTGGCCCACCAGTACCCTTACGTGAGGGCTCTGTAAGCCAAAGACCTTCCCCCCGTGTGACTCCCACAAATCCCTTCGTGTAGTTCTTCCAGAAGCAGCTCAGTCGCCTCTGGATGTATGCATAGCACGTATGGGCCAGAGAAGGATCGTTTATAAAGCTTACTGTCCTCGGCCAGCCAAAATCGAGAGGCCTTCCTATGTATTTTATCGGCTTCGACCCTTTCTTCGGGCAGAACATCATCTTTGAGGAAGGACATAATGGGGTCCATCCAGCTAGGCCCCACTCTAATCTGGTGCACACGAATAACACTTCCCATCATTTTCGAGGGTTTAGGTAAGTCTTCAACCAGGACAATCCGAGGTAGTCCCTGTGCTGATGACGTGGCAAGAGTTGCTAAGGAATCGGCATGCGTGTTGCCGCTTCTAAGGACATGGGACAAAGTAAAGGATTCAAACTTGCGTTGTGTAGTTTTGACTTGATTCAAGTAATCCTGCATCCTCGGATCTCTGGCCTCTACCTTTCCATCTACTTGACCCACAACTAGCTGAGAGTCTGAGAACATTTGCACAATCTTTCCCCCCAACTTGTGGACCATATCCATTCCTTTCAGCAAGGCTTCATACTCGGCCTCATTGTTAGTAGCCGAGAACCCCAGTCTTAAGGACTTTTCCAGTGTGAGACCTTCTGGGGTCGTAATTACCACCCCCACTCCGGATCCTCTTTGATTAGCAGCCCCATCAACATACACAGTCCACACCGTGAGACCTTTACACGCAACCATGCCAACTGATTTTTCATCAATGTCCTTGTTGATCACACTATCTTCTATTATGGGTTCAGCAAATTCCGCAACGAGATCAGCCAACACCTGACCCTTTATTGCTGTGCGGGGCATGTACTTAATATCAAAAGAGCCCAAGATGGTTCCCCATTTTGCAATCCTGCTGGTATAATCCGCACTCCGGAGTATAGCCCTTAGTGGAAGCTGGGTCAAAATAACCACCGTATGGGACTGGAAGTAATGGGGGAGCTTACGTGTGCCATGCACCACGGCGAGGATTGCCTTCTCTAATGGTGGGTAACGTACCTCGGCTTCATGCAGAGACTTGCTCACATAGTAAACTGGCTTTTGTATGTCCTCGTCAACCCTTACTAGCACCAGACTAACGGCGTGGGTTGCCACCGCGATATATGCGAATAGAACCTCGTCGGCCTCGGGCCGAGACATGATAGGAGGGTGGGCAAGATATTCTTTGAGCTGCTGAAAAGCAACAGCACACTCTTCTGTCCATTCAAACCCCTTCCATTTGTTTAACAGTTGGAAGAACGGTCTACACCGATCAGCAGATCTTGAGATAAATCGGTTGAGAGCAGCCGTCATTCCAGTTAACCTCTGCATTTCCTTCGGATTTCGAGGCTGCTGTAAGTTGTTGATGGCCTTGACCTGAGCGGGGTTGACCTCAATTCCTCTATGCGTCACCATGTAACCCAAAAATTTGCCTGACCCTACACCAAAGGAACATTTGGATGCGTTGAGGCGTAACTTGTGCTTCCTCAGCGTTTGAAAAGTGTCGTCGAGGTCGGGTATGTGAGCCGAGATAGTCTTACTTTTAACTACCATGTCATCTACGTACACCTCAATCGTTTTTCCTAGTTGCGGTTCGAACATTCGCGTCATCATTCTTTGATAGGTAGCCCCAGCATTCTTCAAGCCGAAAGGCATCACCTTATAGTGGTAGTTCCCTATGGGTGTGACAAAGGCTGTCTTTTCCTGGTCTTCTGGAGCTAAGGGTATTTGATGATAACCTTGGAAAGCATCCAGAAAGCTCATCCGAGGATGCCCTACAGTGGCATCCACCAACTGATCTATGCGGGGCATTGGGAATGAATCTTTTGGGCAAGCCTTATTCAAGTCTGTAAAGTCCACGCATACCCTCCATTTTCCATTCTTCTTTTTTACCACTACCGTATGGGCTAACCACTCCGGATAAAACACTTCCTTAATGGCCCCTGCTTTCTTGAGTTTTGCCACCTCTTCTTTAACGGCCTCGGCGTGCTCTCTGGATGAACGCCGAGGTGGTTGCCTCCGTGGCACAGCGGCCGGGTTAACATTGAGGTGGTGACAAATAAACTCCGGATTGACTCCTGGTGCTTCGTAAGCATCCCATGCAAACACATCGATGTTTCGCTTCAAAAATGTGACCAGATCTTCTTTCTCTTGTGGGGGTAATTGACTTCCTACTTGGAAGAATCTCTCTGCATCATCTGCGATAACCACTTTCTCCAAATCTTCACAGCCCGGTCCTTCAATCTCGGCTCCATTTGGCTCGGCCGAGGATACTAACTGCTATAAATCCCTTTCGGCCAGGGTTTGAGACTCCTGTCTCGTCTAATGTGTAATGGCCGCCGTTATACATTGCCTCGCCATAGACTGGCTGCCTAGTATTTCCTCAACCCTATCCTCATACGGGAATTTCAGCTTGACGTGCAAAGTTGATGACACAGCACCTAAGGCATGCAACCATGGTCTTGCCATTATGGCTGTGTAAGGGGAATAGGCATCTACTACGACGAAATCCACGTCCACTACCACTGGTCCTGACTGTACAGGTAACCTAATTAGCCCCTTTGGAATAACAGCCTTCCCTTCAAAACTTATTAATGGGGAGTCATAAGCTGTGAGATCTTCAGGCCTCAAATTGAGCCCCTTGAACAAATCTGGGTACATGATGTCAGCCCCACTACCCTGGTCAATCATCACTCTTTTCACATCATAACCTCCTATTCTTAAAGTGATGACCAATGCATCATCATGCGGTTGGATAGTGCCCACTTTATCCTCCTCTGAAAATCCCAACACAGGCGAGAGGCTCCTCTTGAGCCTCTTCGGCTCGGCGTTGGTGTCGTCGGCAGAGGGACATAGTACTGACATTATTCTGGTAGGACATGACCCTGTCCGACCTGGCGCTGCGAATATGACATTGATCGTGCCCAGTGGTGGCCTCACATTGTTGCTTCCCTGGTTCACGGAACCTGATTGGGTGCCTGGTTCATTGGGTCGATTCATAAATTGCCTTAACCTCCCCTCCTTGACCAACTGATCCAAGTAATCCCACAGGTTCCTGCAATTCTCTGTGGTGTGGCCCTTATCTTGGTGATAATTGCAATAGAGGTTCTGGTTACGTTTGGTAGGGTCTCCTATCATCCTGCTGGGCCATCTAAAGTACGGCTCTCGGCAAATTTTCTCTAACACTTGTTGTACTGGCTCACGAAATACGGCGTTCACTGTCTGGGGTGGGGCCGATCTAGTCTGGCTAGTGAAATCTCTTCGCGGCCATTTGCTGTTATACCTCTCTGCCTTGTAATCTCTACTCTCCTGAGGGATAGTTTTCATCTTCCCTTTACATTGCTGCTGATCCTCCTCAACCCTCTTATATTCATCGATACGATCCATGAGCCGACGAACTGTTTTCACTGGCTTCTTGGTCAAGGACTTCCTTAAATCATGTTCAATTGGAAGGCCGACCTTAAAGGTGTTGACTGCCACTTCATCAAAATCGCCATCGATCTCGTTAAACGCTTCCCAGTACCTGTCCGAGTAGGTTTTCAGCGTCTCGCCCTCTCTCATGGCCATGGATAGTAACGAGTCTAAAGGCCGAGGTACCCTGCTGCATGTAACAAAACGAGACCCAAACGCCATTGTAAGTTCCATATAGGAATTGATGGAGTCCGCTTTTAAGCCGTTGAACCATCTCATTGCGACAGGCCCTAAACTTGAGGGGAAAACTTTACACATCAAGGTTTCATTCTGTGAATAGACCGCCATGCGCTGATTAAAATGGCTCACGTGCTCCACTGGGTCTGTTTTGCCATTATAGATGGTGAAGTTTGGCTGCGTGAACCGACGGGGGAGTCTTCCCCTCTCAATACGTCGTGTGAAGGGTGATTTGGAAAGTTGGAGCAGCGCTTTCCCCATGGCATGGCTGCCCGAGCCCCTGGGAAGGGATTTTTTGCTCACCATATCATGGGGACTCCCTTCTTGGTAAGAAAACGTCTCACTAGGAGGAGTTGCCGACCTCTGCTTGTAACTACTGCTCTGGGAATCATCTGACGAAGGGTCAGATATGGAAGGCGTACGTTTACGTTTGACCCGACGTAATTTCCTTTTCAGATGATCAATTTCCCTCTGCATGGCCCTAGTATTTGCCTCATTAGGGCCCCTGCTCCTATCCTGAGGATTACCGGCGGTTCGCACCGAGTGCACACTGCCTTCTCGATCTTCTATATGCTCTGTCTGTTGATATGGATCCCCGTGCTGGGATCCGAGAGATTCAGCATGGTCTGGATTCAAGCCCGCCATCATGCTATCTGCACCAAAAACTCAAGGATTCCCACAGTCGGCGCCAATTGTAAGGGCACGGATCGAGCTTGATATTGGATTGAGTCTCTGAGCCCTAAACAATGAATTTATAGAGAGCAGGATCTTAAACCATGGGTTTGGGTGGTAAATAACATCCAGGTATGGCTTGATCACAGAACCTATATATACGTATTTATCAGTCACAGACGAAATATTCCTTTATATTGCCGAGGACAAATGTTTGAGTTTCTTTACAAGTTCTCTCTCTTTCTCTCTCTTTTTCACTTTCTCGGCTTTTTTTTTTTTCCCCCCTCTCTACGTCTTCTTCCTCCACCCTTTATAGGCCTCTCTCCTTTTTCCTTTCTTCCACGTGTAACCCTGACCTTCTTCACTTTTGGATACTTGTCCCATCATCCCTTTTTGCTCAGGTCTCTGGTGGTGAAGATATGGTTCAAACCCAACGTTCAGGCGTCACTTCTTCATTAATGCGACCAGAGTAGCAGGTGTAGAGTTTTAAATGCGGTGATAGCAGCTTTTTCTGGATGTTCTCCTACTCCTCCCCTTTAATCTTTATCTTTATCTCATTAATTCTAGCACCACAGGCTTCCGTTAGGGGAGCTGTTGGAATGTTAAATCAGTCATGCCTTCCTCGGCAATATTTGCCGAGGACAATTCTGTCCTCGGACGTCGTATTCCTTAGTATTTTGATCATGCATGACACTCCTTCTTGTCACGTGTTTTTGTAGATTGGACGGATTATGTCCTCGGATCATTTCCAGATGCGAGGCTTGGGCTTCCTTCATTATAAGAGTTTCTGGGCCGGCCCACTGCGTGTAATTTGGGCCCAATGGTACTACACTCACGTTTGGATTCCACAAAAAGGTGGAAATATTGTGGTGTGTTTATTTCCTAAGAAAGTCAAAGAAAATGAAATTTTGATAGAAAAGGAAACTGAAAAAAATAAAATTTTAAAAAGTAAATAAAGTATTAAATCATTTTTTGTTATTATCGTGGACAAAACAAGCCCTTTTAATCGGGAGAAAATGGACTTTTACCCTTATTTTTTAAAATATCTAGCATAATGTCCCTATTTTGAAACTATATAGCAATATATCCCTGATTTGAAACTCAATTTTCTAAAAAATCGAGTTTCAGTGTAAGACTCGAGTTTATGGAACTCGAGTTTCAAAACAGGAGCATTTCGCTATATAGTTTCAGAAAGAAGGCATTTTACTAGAAATTTTAAAAAATAAGGGCAAAAACCCATTTTCTTCCTTTTAATCGCATTAAAACTACGCTGCTTTGAGCTAAGGTTACAATTAACGGCAACTTCAGCTTTGACATGGGCGAAATCAATAATAATCATTGCCATGTCCAAGACTAATTTATGCCAAACTTTTTCCACGAGTTTTGCAAGCTTAATTTAAAAAAAAAAAAAAAAATAGTGTTTAGACATTTTAAGCATAATTTGGTGAGTCTCAATAATAACGCTATTAGTTGTTGTTTAAATGCACACGCATAGTTTCTTGATATGTTTAATGTTTTGTACAAATTGTTGTGCGGTGAAGACAATATTTGTACTTAGTCTATGATATTGTGATTCAAATTATACTATGTAATCTTTAAGTCATCTTTTATGGTTGTGTAATGGTATTTAAATGACACTTTTGAGGATCGTACATCTACATGCTCACACTTGATTACATATGTGTTTGGTAAACACTAATGTATAATTATTTTAAGAAACTATGATTGTGATCAATCCCTCAAAAAAATTATTAAAAAATTATGTATACATTTTTATTTTGCTTGAAAATGTTAGCGAAATTTTTTACATTTTGTTAGATAAACTATATTAAAATCACATAATAATTATTAATTAGAGATATGTTTTATATAAAAATTAAATTTAAATTAAGTATTCATATGTCATCTGTAATATATTTTTACCTTATCCATTAATTATGAGATGCGTTTTACTTTATTGAAACTTTTAAACTCTTAAACATTTGAATTTAAATTTCAAATAATATAACTTCATTTACCACTCACAATACTATTAGAGCATTAGCATCCGAGATTCCCAAAAAAAAAAAAAAAACATTCATCTCAAAACATAAAAAAAAAAGTTACTTTATTTATGTTAACATCTCATTTAACAATACAATATTGACATTTCAACTTTTATTTTAACATACAACTTATTAAAATAATATAAACTACCCAATTAAAATAATATAAATAACTCATTTCTCTCTCTTCTCTCCCACGTCTCTTTCCTCTCTTCCTCTTTGTCTCTCTCTTCCAACAAACCCACATAGCCAGCAAACCCTGAAATCTTGCAAGCCCACCACCGCCAACAACCACCTACCACCGAAAATCAACCACCACTATCACCACTGAAACACCAAATTGCTACCACCACTGAAACCCTAAACTAAAACTGAAAACTAAAATACCAATCACCACCACTAAAAACTAGAATACCAACCAACATTGAAACCCAGATCAAGGCAACCACGACTGAAGCTCAGATCAACCCAAATCGCAACCGACTGATCCAAACGCTAATACACAGTCCACTACTAATCCATAGCCACCCAAACTGCCATCCAAAATTGTGTGTGTGTGTGTGTGTGTGTGTGTGTGCACGCGCACGTGTGTGTGTGTGAGAGAGAGAGAGAGAGAGAGAGAGAGAGATGAGAGAGAGGAGAAATTTAGAGAGTGAGAAGGATTGAGGGAGAAGAGGGAAAAATAAGATAAGACTATATAAATTTAACTGTAGCTACTATATAAGTTCTAAAAGTAAGAACCTATTGTAGCAAAGTTCTAAATTTTTTTAGCTATAAGAACTGGATGTTGTGGTATTTTGGTGTTTTGGGGTTCTGAGATAACATTTTGGGAGTATTAAAACACCCAATGCTAATGCTCTAACAAGCTTATGCAACACACTAAATCCCAAGCATATATAACCATTATTTGACCCACAAATATTAAAGTAATAGCCAATACACCAATCAAGAATCATTTTAAGAAACTATTGTACCAATCAATCTCTTAAAAAACTCAATTCTTTTTTATAATATCTCATTTGACTCTGCGCTCTTTCTTGTCTCAAAGATCAACAAACTAAATTCTTGAACAATAAACTGAAGGGAAAAAAAATATTTCAGTAATTAAGGAAATTATTAAAACTAAGCATATTGAACACATAATCCAAAAAGTGCATTGTTGAAATTAATTTGATAAAGCTTAAAACTCCTTCAACAAAATATATAGCTCATACTAAATAGATATTATACTTTGGATTTTTGTGAAGGGGGGGGGGGGAGGAGCAATTTTTTTTGGACACCAAATTCTTAAAGCTTTTAATTTTGATTAAAAAAAATTCATTCAATTTATTAAATATTGTTGAGGTTTGGGGGGGGGGGTGTTTGTGTGGTTTGGTGGCATGGCCCCCCTTGGCAAATATATAGCTAGGTCCCAAATTTAAGCGAACTACTCTGACATGGGAAATAATTTATTGCCATTTTGCGTCCTGGCTGGTAGTTAGAAGGGAAAACTAATGGTGCAATCTCGCTATAAATACACTGCCAAGTTTTGCAATCTTGTAATAGAAAACATCACCTTTTCATATATGGTCTCACTCATTGGTATAATTTTGGGAGTTGTTATGGATTTTTTCCAAATCATGCTTCACCTTGTAGTCTTTAGTATTTCATTCTCTCTCATCTTCCTCCTATATAAACAAAAATCGACTTGTGCCAAGTTGCCACCAGGTAAAAAAGGATGGCCTATCATTGGGGAAACATTGGAATTTGCCGGGATAGGGCAAAAGGGAACTCCAGAGATGTTCATTAAGGACAGAATGAGAAAATACTCTCAGGATCTCTTCAAAACCTCAATGTTTGGGGAGAACATGGTTGTGTTTTGTGGTGCTTCAGGACACAAGTTTCTATTCTCGAATGAGAAAAAATGTGTCGTCACTTGGTGGCCACGTTCCGTGGATCAAGTCGCGCTTTCTCCTGAATCTATTGAAAACTATGTCCCCGAAGATTCTATCAAAGTAAGGAGGGCCATAGTTCAATATCTCAAGCCAGAAGCTCTTCAATACATCATACCTATCATGGACTCCATGGCAAAGGAACACTTGGAGGCAGATTGGTCCCCAAACAAACAAGTGAAGGTTTTTCCACTCACCATGAAGCATACATTTTCTTTGGCTTGTAGGTTGTTTTTGAGTGTCACAGATCCCAACCATGTGGCAAGGCTTTCTGATATCTTTGCCCTTACCATAAATGGTTTACTGTCTGTGCCTGTAAATATCCCAGGCACAGCGTACAACCGTGCCATAAAAGCAGGCCATGTTATTCGCCAGGAGTTTTTACAAGTAATCAAACAGAGGAAGAAGGAGCTATCAGAGAATACAGAGAAAGTTTCTCGTGACTTTTTAACTAACACACTCCTCGCATTAAATGAGAATGGTAGGTTTATGGATGATATGTTGATTGCTACCAACATTATGGCCTTAATTATTGGCGGCCATGAAACCACCACTACTACTATCACATTCGTGATGAAGTATCTGGCAGAGTATCCTCAGGTTTATAGCGAGGTCTTCAAAGGTATTTCTTCTCAACATGCTATGGGATTATGGCTTCTTTCCATTAAATGAATATTATGTAATGCTTCTTTCATTTTATACTTAGTATGCTATATGTAGCTCTTCACACAGATGACAAATTTTATAAATGTGATTTTGAAATATTATTTTACAGAGCAAATGGAGATTGCAAGATCCAAAGGTCCGAATGATTTGTTGAATTGGGATGACATTAAGAAGATGAACTACTCTTGGAATGTGGTTTGTGAGACCCTGAGACTAACACCGCCTTTAGCAGGAACATTTAGAAAGGCTATAAATGACTTCACATACGCAGGCTTTAATATTCCCAAAGAGTGGAAGGTATGTGACACTTATACCATCACATTAGCCAAAATGTACATCTTCACTATGTTTTAATGGTGATTCCTACAGTTCTAAATACATATTTTTGCAGATATTATGGTCTCCATATTCCACACACAAAAACCCCAAATACTTTCCAGATCCTGAGAAATTTGATCCTATAAGATTTGAAGGGAATGGCCCAGCACCTTATACTTTTGTGCCATTTGGAGGAGGACCACGAATCTGCCCTGGGAGGGAGTATGCTCGATTAGAAATTCTAGTGTTTATACATAATGTGGTGACAAGGTTCAAGTGGGAGAAAGTAATTCCAGATGAAAAGATTAATTACAAGCCAGCACCTAATCCAGCTGAGGGTCTACCGGTTTACCTTAAGCCACATAATCAAAAATATTAAATTGCTTCAAACCTTTGGTGACACAAATTTTATTTAAGAAAATGGTAAAAATCTACTTCCAATTTGATAATAAAACTTTTAAAAATATGACAATAAATGTAAATTGTGTCACTTCAAAATATATATATATATATATATATATATTATTTTTGGTGACATATGAGTTTGCAAGTCCCACCTTTCATGTAATAAATTTGAAATATCCTTAGTATGTTTGAGATTACCATTTTTTTTTCCCTTTGTGAATGGCATATTTATGTTTGCCAATGTTTCTATAAAAATCAGAACATGGATGGACACCCTTTTAGCAATACCGGAGTTTCTTGATATAAATAAAAGTTTGATTTATCATCCAAGTCTTGTACCTTGTTGTTCATTGCATAACCAAGTGTGTATTATCCACTTAAACCATTCATCCTGCTTCAGCTTAACTTCTCTCCATGTAGCAACTTATATAGACAAAGACAACTAGTGAATTAATTCCCTAGGCCATCAGCCAGAAATCCCATCAAATACAAAAAGCAATAGAAATCACTTTTTAATCACACTCCGGTGAGTAAATTGATAACATCAGCTTAATTTTCAAATGATAAAGTTTAGTTATAAAATTGGTTGTAACTTTAGGCTACAACCTTACTCAATAATTTTTTATTGGATTTGAATTTTGACAAATCAACTATTAGATTACATCTTCTTTTTATATTTTCCATGTTTACAAAATTTCTAGAAAATTAAATATCAATAACTATGTCATCAATAAATCACTTAAATTATAAGAATTACAAGTTTTTGTCATTTAAAATTATGCATAAAATATACGCTTATAAATCATATAGTAAATAAAATCTGATTGACACAAAATTTGATATATGTATTAAGAGCATAAAGAATATGCAATTCAATGGTTAGATTTTCAAAATATGTAGTAATATTTATTTTATTAAGTATGACATAAAATTTGATATGTGTATTAAAAATATAAAAAACATGCAATTCAGCAATTTGATTTTCAAAATATGTAGTAATATTTATTTTATTGAGTAATGTTAGCCTTAAGCTACATCCAATTTTATAACTAAACTTTGTCCTTTAAAATTCAAACTTTGGTGCCCAAAGGCTTTGGAGCCCCAAAATTCTCCTATACGAACCCCATATTGGATACAAAGGTGCCTATTCGAGAGTTAAAAATACTCTCTCTCTCACAACCATTATGTTGTAGTTTTTATAAAACTCTCTCAGATGGGTTTCAATCTGTTCCTCCAATTTCATAGATCTCTAACGAGTTCACTTGATTTGTGGTTGGTTTCATAGGGTTACAACTGTTAATACCATATTTTGCTACCCTTTCTTAGCACAAGTCATAATGAGGAAATTCTATGGAAGTGAAAATATAGTAAATGTCCCTGATCCTAAAATTCATATTAATTTTAAGTGGTCATAGAGAAATAAAGAGTAAATTGGTCTTTTTCAATATTGAAACATTGCCCTAATAATTGTTTTATGAATGCTTAAATGTGATTGGTTGATCCATGATCATATTATACAAATGCGTACATAGGATTATCATATGTTAATTTTAATTGGGCCACAAAATGTTTCATAGATATTTTAATTGAAAGATATAATTAAGATCCTATTGTTTCAAAATTTTAATTATGGTAGACCTGCAGGCAATGAAAAATTCCATATCAATAATATTATATATTTAATAATTTTAAAATTTTTGCATTTATAAAATCAAAAAAAAATTTGCATTTATATTATCAAATGACGCATTTATTTAAATTAAAGAATTAGGGTTTGAACGATGGAAAAACAGAATCATGAGAGAGTCTGAATTTGCTAAAAAGAGTGAATTTTCTCATAAAAAATAAGTAAAATTTACAAAAAACCGAAAAAAAAAATTACTAAAATGAGTCTCACCTAGCCAATCAACACTCTAGTAATTCCACCCAATTATTGACCTCATAGCCTTAAAAATAAGGAAAATGGATATCTATATAAATGCAAAAAGTATCTCAACTGAAAAGAGGTCCAAATTTTTGTTTACAGTATATTAGTGAGCCTTTAGAGCACTAGTTTTCTCAGCCACATCCCTAGCCATGATTTTTATCATTTTTTTCTCTACATATATATTTTCGTCACAAGCATCTTTTCACAGTACACAATCCAATGTTAGAAATCATCCACAGGCACAAATCCAAGTAGTTTAGGTTATTGCATCAACCATCTATCATTTATTTTAAGCAAATCAAAGCATGTACAGTGTTGAGTGTACACCTTTTGTGCAATGACATCATCAAGACCCTTCACTCTTTGATCCTGGAAAAACTTCTACCAATAATTTAGGACCTTGTGAAGCCTTACCAAATTATGATCCTCTAGAGTTTTAAAGAACTTGACTGTGAAGTTTCTAAAATTCTACTCGTTCTTTTGAAATGAGTTATTATATTTTATCACGTTATCAATATTTAAATTAGGTAATAAAATTATGACACTCAACATTTTTTTGAATGTTGACGATAAGGTAATAAATCAGATAATAAAATTATAATACTGTAGAGAGAGAAAATTTCTGGCCTATCACAAGCTGACACATCATGCCATCAAGTTCACAAAGTATGACTTATTACAAAGTATCATGTACTGCTACTAGAAATTTGTCAAATTCCATTAAGGTAAAAACATGAAAAGCATGCAAAATGCTAATTACACGTAAGCGCGTGTAAGCGATGATGAAAGTGAGTCAGCGCGTGTAAGCGATGATGAAAGTAATTCAGCATGTGTAAGCGATGACACAAGCAGACCAATCAAGCTATGACATGTGTCACCAATCAGACTCTGCCACGTATCGCTCACCTACCCCCAAATTCCTATAAATAGAAGCCTTCCTAAGGCATTTGGAGACACCAAGACATTTGGTGAAGAACCGGGAAGAGATCTTGAGTTCAAAAATCTAAAAGTTCTGCTAGAATCAAGCCCTAAAGCCTCTAGGAACTTCAAGAACTTCAACTTCGAATACGAAGAACATTCGAAGAGAAATCATCCAAATCATCTTCCTAGATCTCAAAAGTCACTGGAATCAAGCTTAAAAGCCTCCAGAAACTCACACACCAAGACATCTAGGGAAGAACTGGGAAGAGATCTTGAGTTCAGAAATCTAAAAATTCTGCTGGAATCAAGCCCTGAAGCCTCTAGTAACTTCAAGAACTTCAACTTCGAATACGAAGAACGTTCGAAGAGAAATCATTCAAATTATCTTCCTAGATCTCAAAGGTCACTAGAATCAAGCTCAAAAACCTCCAAAAACTTCAACAAACCACAAATCAACGAAGCTCTACGAATTCAAGCCTCCAAAGCTCCGAAGAACTTCCACCACAAACTTTCAAATACGAAGAACATTCGAAGAGGAATCATCCAAATCATATTCCTAGATATCAAAGTTCACTGGAACCAAGCTCAAAAGCCTCCAGAAACCTCATAAACCACAAATCAGTAAAACTATACAGATTCAAGCCTCTAAAGCCTCGAAGAACTTCCACCATAAACCTTCAGAAAAAAAAGAACGTACGAAGAACACGAAGAACATGAAGAACAAAGAATTTCTAATAAGTTTGTAACCAGAGATTCATTATAATTCCATTTCAAAGGTTTTCGATCCATCCTTCAACCAAATTGAAGGATATCTTGTGTTCGAATTAAAATCACATCACCACAATTCCAATCAACAAATCTTCAATGAGATTGAATCAGATGATCACTCTTTTGTAATTACAGAGAATTGTACTACACATTCATCAATACAAATTCGCACTTGTGAAACTATTTTACCTGTTTGACTTATTTCAAACTAGAAATTTAGTTGTCCACAGATACTCAACATTTTTTTTGAATGTTGATGATAAGGTAAAATCCAATTTACTCATTTCAAAATGAATGGAAAGAATTCTATAGTAGAGTTACCCTAAAGCCTTCAATTTCAAATACTAAATGGTTTTTAGTGTAGGCAGGGTTTCAATTTCAAATCTCTTATTCAATGAGAAAAACTTTATGAGTCAAACTAACAAAAACCCATATAAATTTGATTAAAATGAGGTTAGAATAACACTATTACATTTATTTTCGCATCAATTCATAATATTTTGTAAGCAAAACAGGTAAAATCTTTGGCATTGGCATATATTTTGAGTCTCCATCTTCATATTTATGCTTATTGTTGATTAAATAAAAATAACTACGAGTCCCAAAACATGGATATACACATATTTAGCATTACTAGAGTTTCTTGAAATAAATAGATTTAGATTTATCGCCAAGTCTTGTACTTTGTTGTTCGTCGCATTACCAATACCAAGTGCATATTTTGGCCAAGTTTGTGAAGAACAAACACACATTAATTTTGACTCAAATGCAACCGATGTGGTACTAGGTATCCACATCTTTCACTACAAGAGTTAGGCACTTTTGTAGTACTTTTTGGGGTTATGTTATTGCTTTAAAGGCTTTACAGTCTACATAGCTTTCCCCTTCCCTTGTAGACTTGTAGTGTTAGAATCACAGTTCCTCCAAAAAAAAAAAAACAAAAACACACACGCATTGATTTACGGATTTACTACACAATTTTTTTTTTTTTTTGGTATGGTACCTCTCATAGTAATAAGGTTACATATAATAGTAGCCTTTTTTCCTTTTTTTTTTTTTTTTTTTCTCTCTCTTAATGAATGATAGTAACTTTGTCACTCATTGGCAAAGACAAATTTTTTTCAGAGGTCCAATATAATATATCAAGAGATTTTTATAATTCACAAAATAGCACACACATATATGAATTCTATTTCTAAAACACATCTTTAATATGATTTGTTATATATATTATTTTTGCATATACAAAAATTAATTTATCAAGAAAATTTATATACTTCAAGATAAGTATTTCATTCATTAAATCATTTGAAATTATCCTTTAATTGTATTAATTACACTTAATATTATTTAAATATTTTAAATCAAGGTTTTTCATTAAATGCATTTAATATTACACAGTACTTGATCACCAAATTTTGGGAAAAAAAAAGGGGGGGGGGGATTTGTTGAAATTGACTCGAGTACCACACTTACATTAGAATGTACTTCTTAGAGGACTTGCAGCAGTGGTGGTAAAAAGCTAAAAAGCTATTTTTAGCTCCACAAACTGAAAAATTAGAGCTGTAGCAGTGGAGGCAAATTTAAAATTTTTTGTTGTTGAGCTACAGTGCACATCTATCTTTACATGTGCACTGTAGCTCACATCTATACCAAAATAATCATATTTTATTTACCTTTCCAATTAAATAAGGTTTCCTCTCACCTACTTTTGTGTTGGTTGTAGATTTGTATTATTTTATTGTAAGAGATATATTATTTTATTGTGATGTTTATATTATTTTATTGCGTTAAAAACTAAAATAGATTCACTGCTGCAACAAGTGTATAGATAAAATAGATAAAGTAACTTTTTGTAGTGTCAAATAGCTAAAAATATTACTCCTGCTGTGGGTGCTCTTACAGCATGTAGGAAGCTATAGTAAAAGAAGCCATTGGACTCAACCCAGTGAAAGATCCAAGGAACATTCAACTGTGCTATTGTTTATGCTATATATTGTTTAGCTAAAAAGAGATTTTGTTGTGATACACAGCCTGAATTTGTTGTCCCGCAATAATATTCCATGTTACTTTCATTGTCAACAAGATTTTGTGTTCCCATAAATAAACAAAATCCTCTGGAATCTGTATTACCAGAGAAATGATAATTGCCAATCGTTGGAAACTTGGCTTAGGTGAACTTCCAAGTAAACATGTAGTCTGTGCCAAACAATAAGAGTGCCTTTTCCTGCCGAGAGTTTGCTCGCAAAGATGGTCAGTTTTTTCTATCTTTCTGTTTTTTACTACTGCTTTGTTCTTCTTCTTGTTCTTAAAAATTATGGTTTTCCTGCCGAGAGTTTTATAGTTCAATTTGTACTTTTCAGTGTTTGCAACAGAGACATTTGGTTCAAATCCCTGTTCTCCAATTGTTGAATTATCGAAGAAAAATAATTTTCCTTACTCAAACGAGTAAAGTTTCTTTTTGTCAAATAAAAGAACTTGATTTCAAATTTCACTAACAATAAAAAATCAAAAAATATTTGCTTTCATAACATATGATTCAAATCATGTCATATCTATAAAAAAATGATTTTTTTTTTTTAAATTATGTTTAGAAGAAAGAAAATTAAAATTTCCTGATGAATCTGTTTTTTATTTTTTGTTAATTTTTAAATTTTAGACCTCTAATGACCGTCATGATCAGTGGAGGTGTGAACGTGATAATTAATATATATTTATTAAAATAATAATAATAATAAATTTTTTTTTCCTTGTAATGAGTCCCAATTCAACAAATGACAATAACATTTGTTCATACTTGATCACCATTTATCCACTCTATCTCTATCTCTAAGTCCTTTTTTTTTCTTTTTCTATTCATAGAGAAATTAATTTCCCGCAAAATTGTTTGGATGAAATAATTAAAGTAAAGGCAAAATAGAAGCTACATAATTTTAATTTAATCACCCTTTTTCAAATATTTTATTTTGTCCCTATCAGTTATTCTTCTTCTTTTCCTGTTTATTGCTCTTCTTAATTATCTTTTATTTTTATTTAGTAATTAATAAATCCGTCCTATCTTTTTTCACTTCTTGCGTAACAAAGGAGTTTTATACTAGTTATATGCTTTTATTTCCTTTGGGATGATATATGAATCTCGGATTCTTTGATGTTATTTTATCTATTTTTTTGGAGCAAGTTGAGGACATGGTACTTTTTATAATTTGTTAAGAGGGTAATTAAAAAAAATTTATTGAATTTGTATTATGCACCATCAACAACATGGTACTTTTTATAATTTGTTAAGAGGGTAATTAAAAAAAAAAAAAATTGAATTTGTATTATGCACCATCAACAATTTTAATTTATGAAAAAATTAAGTGCCGCTTGAATTTTAATTTATTTGCCTGATTTTCATACTAATTAATGAGTTATATCTATAAGCCTATAACTGGGCTCTTCTATTCCTGCCCAACATGACCCATTCATTTAGAGACTTAACTTGGATCCAATACTTTTGTACATAGAACTAGTCTAAATCATGACATGTAGCCAGAAGTAAACATGTCTTATAAATCTAACAGATTCAATGCATAATAGCATACCCAATATTTCTTTCATTCAATGGGTGTCTTTTATTCTCTTCTCAAAATTGAAAAATTTTGGCTTGGCTATACCTCCCTTTTTTTAGCAGTAATTAGCATGATTTTCAACATTTTGTACTTTTTATGAGTTTATCTGTCACACGGAATGTCAAATGGAAAGTCTGTGGTAGGTTGAGAATTTCCACTAGAATATTTTCCCTTATTTAAGTGGGAAAAGACCATTATACTGTTTTGGGCATCAAGGTTAAAAAAAAAAAAAAACATTTAGAAAGTTTAATAAATGAAGAAAAGACTTTAATATGGGTGCTGTAGAAATCTATCATGTGATAAATGATTAATTTTCAACCTTATCAAGCACTTGATTTTGCCTTTTCTTTTGAGTGAACCCAAAATAATTGTCATTTGGAGCAAACCCAAAATTTTGAACTTTCTTTTGATTTTAATGGTCTGGGACCCAATTGATCCAACCTGATATGTAATTTCCATACAACATCACATTAAAACCCCGTTTGTGAAAACATATTATATATACTATGTTAATTAAAAAAAAAAAAAACACTGCCTGAGGAACTCCAACTATGACCTATGAGGGGATCCCACAAGGCTTAGAAAATGTGTATTCGTACGAAGCAATCAAAATCAAATATGGTTTCATAAAATAATATAGTGATCTCAATTCTCAACCAGGACCAACACCAATAATTTATATCATCAACAGAAAATGGAGGGTGCAAAAAATGCAATAATTGAAAGATGATCTTCAAATATGGTTTTTCATTTTTTTTTTAAATGAAACGAACTATTTAATTAAAATAAAATTTTTGTATGATTGTATCCCAAAAATTAACTATGAACCTCACAATCTCATCTACATTATCCACATGCATAGTAGATCAATTATCAAGGGCACATGACTCGAGAAATTATTCAAGCATCTGGTTGGACCATACACATTGTCCTCCCAAGAAATAAAAATAAAGTATTGTGAGTTCTATATGAATTGATAGGGTCACAAAACAAAATTTTTTATTTTTTTAATTGGTTGGTTGGGAGGTTGTCCTACCTATGGATTGCATAAATTCTCACATGTATGAAAAAGAATTAAATATTCTACTAGTGGTGGGCTACCTCCACTAGTTAAATGAATCCACTTCTAGTTTTTTTCAGACAATTCCATAGATGGGATTGAAAGCCTGAAGAATTCAATTCTTGAATGTTTGTGTCGGGAATATTGAGAAGTATCAATTGAACCATACAAGACTCTCTGTCATCAATTGAACCATACAAGACTGTTGTATTCTAGAGCTTAAACTAGTCACGATTGCTATATTCTAAAATGATGGACCTTTTTTTTTTGATAATTAAGACTTGTATATATACGAAAGGCTGTTCTATGCAAGAAGAGCACAGAGCAAACCAAGAAAAAACAAGAGAAAGAGACCAAAACTAAAAAAGGAAAGAGAACGAAACAACATAAAATTACAACAGAGAAAGGGAGCTAAGAAAGGAAGGGAGAGAGTCACTAGTCGTGAGTCTCCACGCCCTAGACCAATCAAAAAGAGTCCCGCTAAAAGAAGCAAGCAACTGATCACCGGTGCTTTCCAGATCATCAAAAGTCCGCCGATTTCGCTCCTTCCAAACACACCAAAGGATACCCAAAGGAACTAAGTTCCAAATCTGAGAAGAGTGCCTCCCCAACCAATTCCACCAGCCAATCAGCACATGAGGAATCGAACTAGGAATAACCCAAGACAAACCAAAAGTTCTAAAGGCAAAACTCCATAACCGATAGGCCAACTCACAATGAATAAGTAAGTGGTCTACCGTCTCTCCAGAATGACGACACATAATGCACCAATCCACAAACTCCAATCTCCTCAATCTCAAGTTATCTCCCGTTAGGATCTTATTCCAAGCTGCACACCAAACAAAGAAGGAAACTCGCCTAGGGGCTTTTGCTTTCCATATAGTTTTCCAAGGAAAGACAAGAGAGGGAGAGGCCCTTAACTTGTTATAAAACGACCGAACATCAAATTCCCCATTAGGCTTTAACTTCCATCTCATCCGGTCTCCAACATCTATCGGAGGAGAATTAGCTCCCAATAAACGAAGGAAATGCAGCCCTTCATCCATCTCCCAATCCTCAAAATCTCTAACAAACCGAACATCCCAAATTCTCCTCTCTTCCGCCCCCTGCCTAGTCAAAGAAGCTTCCACAGAAACCCCCTTATCCATGGCAATACCGTACAACCTTGGAAAAGCCAACTGAAAGGATTGATCCCCATACCAGCCATCCTGCCAAAACCTCACTCTATTCCCCAGCCCGACAACAAAATGACAATTTTTGCTGAAAACCTCCCAACCCATGCGAATACCTCTCCACAAACCACACCCATGGACTCCCCTACCGAGCTTTGAGGTCCAACCCCCCCAATCTTCTCCAAACTTTGAGGCTACCACCCTCCTCCATAACCGATCCTCCTCCTTTCCAAACCGCCACAACCATTTCCCCAGTAACGCCTTATTAAAAGTAGTGAGCTTCCTTATCCCCAAACCGCCATTGGCTATAGGCGCACAAACTTTATCCCAACCTATCTAACCTACACTTACCAATTTCTAATTTTTCTATGTCACCATTCCTCTTATAAAGTGGTCTACAGTCTAGATTGATGAACCTACCTACACTTTCCTATTTCTAATTTTTCTATGTCATCACTCCTTTTAAGTGGTAAGTGGCAACCAATACTTTTATTGGTCCTCACGGCCGAAAGACAAGCATGCCTTACTAGGAATTAGGATAGGATCAACATTTTTTTCCGTGAAACTTTATCCCTAGTCACTTTAGCAATGGCCTGACAACAACATTGCAATAAAGTATTCTATGAACTACAACTTTTTGCACAAAAAAAGCCCCAAAAAATGTTCTGGGACTCGGATGATCTTTGGTATAGGACCACCACTTGGAGCATCAAAGAATAAACGCTTCAATAGTTTACAACAGAGAGAAATCTTTCTCCATATTCATTTCTAACTCAAATTTGATTTGTCCACCCTTTGGAGTAATGTTAGTGACAATTTTGTTTACAGTTGCCTATATGACATGTTGTGATTGAGTAACATCAACGCTACTTTTATCACGCACCAATCAACTACACCTATCTGGGATTCATTTAAATGGCAGTTCTAGCATCTAATGGCATGTTAAATAAAAGATTATCACTTACAAGCTGTGGCATTGTTTTGGGGTGCAGGTGCTGGACTTTTGAAGCTTCACAATGATGTACAGACGTGTGGATATCAGGATGTCCAGGTAATGTGGGAAATGCTGAGAAGATCAGAATCAGAGCTGATAAGTCACCCTCCAAAGCGCAAGCAAAGGCCCTTTTGGAGGTTTTTTCTGTGGTCTAACCATAATGCAGCCTCATCCTTCTCTGCAAATCATGCTTAAGACAACAACTTCACTCAAAGTTTAATGCTATAATGATAGTAATAATTATAATTACAATAATACGTTGCTAATATCCTGCGACATAACATGGCATCCTCTTTTTACAACCAAATTGCCAACATTGCAGTGGAATGGTACATAGTTATTGCAAGTGTCCCCAGATCAGTGTAATATGAAACATTAATCAGGTGCACCTTTATTGAGTGAAAAACAAAAATGCCACAAAGTTGTTTGTAAATATTATAATAATAATTTTTGTAGATATCCCCAGTTAGCTAATTTGGAACTAGCTTATCAGTGAGCCGTTAGTGTACTTACAGCAAAAGCATGCAATTGATTAGCGGACAATAACATTATAAAGGGAAAGAATGTGATCATAATTTAATATATATGCAGCAAGGGAATTGAAAAAAATTAATTATCATACTTTGCTAGTTATACTTAAATCGTTGGCAGAATGTCAACTGTATAATAAACAGACAATGAAAATAATGATCATTGGCAGTTCAAAAATTGAACACATTCTGTAAATCTGCTGTTAAATCTGGAGAGCACTGCATATTGTAAAATTTCCAGAAGATTAATCACAAGTTTTGGTATGTGCAATGCTTGAAAGAAATATCATACATAAGACAGCGTGGTTTGCAAGTCCAAAGGGATTGTTCCTATGTATCACAATAAATCCAATATAGCTGGTAAGACAATGGGTCCAAACGAACCAAGCAAGACTGCTACAGTCGTGTTCATTTCCTTAATCTTGAAGTCAACAAGAATCCCATCCAACCAAATCCACTTTAGCAGCCTATGAAAGCCATTTTTATCCATTTATGTCTCTACTTGGAAAACTCAAGTATATCTAAGCATTCTAATTCACTTAATGATAATCCAAAATATAAATTCACCAAAATATTTTATAAAGATGACCAAGTGCTACAGTCACAATCAAAATTGTACTTCCATTTTCTTCACCTAAAGGGGATATTTTTACCAACTACTCTTGGCTCCCAGTTATTCAATTCACCAGCTTAAGCTTGACTTCTTAGAGACCTTAACAAGGATACAAGCATTGAATATTAAAGATGTCCATGGATTTTCATACATGTGATAATTCAGTCAAAGAAGGGTGAGGGATAGATAGACATAGAAATCAATTGCATAATAAACTAATATTTTATTTTGGATTATTAAAAATTCAACAAAAGACAATCCCAAATCAGCCGGCTATGCTGAGTTAATAAATACCTTACACTAGTTCATTATGAAGAAATATTCCAAGCTTTGATAAGAGCACATCCACAGGAAACATACATGGAAATTTCCCATTTCATAATTCTTAAATCATTTTCTATCTAACTTTTGACTAAGAAACAAAACCATCCAAGTTATGGCATCCCCTATCTATTTTAACTAGTTATTAAATAAATGTTTCAATTTATCTCATCAAGAAAAAAGGGAAGTGAATTTAAAATACCAAAAAAATACTAAAATAGTGGTCATCACCTTAGCAGAAATGTTAGGTGATTATCATGTGCTAACAAAACACCTGTATATAATTATTTATAATAAAAAAAAATGTCCATTGAAAAGTTTCCAATTGATAAAAATTAGAAATTCAAGCCAGGTTGTATACAAGAAACAATCGTATACCAGTGAAACACTGGTCCTAGCTATAACATTCAACAGATAGAACAGAAATTGACCAGGCCATATATAACTCGTTGATGGTATATAATGCTTAGATTATGAGGGTTGCAAGCCAATTAAGCAATAGCATGTGTAAATCAAAATAAGTGCAAAGAAGACAAGCCCGCAAGAATTTTAACCAAATGATCAGAATCACAACATGCAGCATACTGACTACCCAATTAAGCAAATTATGTAACAAAAACTTCAATGATTTATTAACCCAATAAAAACAAAACTGGAATTGGAAAAATTTAAAGCAAAGTTCAAACATAAAAAAGGCTTCAAAATCACAGAAGCTACTAACTCAACAAAAAAGCACACGTATGATACTTTCTATATTGGCCATGTGATAAATTATTCAGCAGCAACCGGCATATTTAATAGAGCCAAGAGCAACCCAGATATAATCATACAAAATCATCAACAAAAATGCTTGAATCATTGTGCTTAAAATACGGAGGAAGAAGGGCAGTGGTGAACTTGTGAAGGGACAATGAGATAGTTAGACAATGGATCAAAAGGTTCTGATCATCACTCTTTCATATCATCATCTTCATCTTCTGCTTCTGCTTCGCTTAGATCAAGATCAGCAAGCAACTCATCCAACGGAATAGAAGGTATGTCATCTCCATCAGCCACAGATGTCATCTCTGATGGCTGGTAGTCTTTATTACGGTACAATGATATATTGAACCTCAATTCAGGGTTCTCCTCCAGATCTTTCAAGAACTGTTCATACTCCAAGCTAATCTTTTCTTGATCAGTTCTATTCTTATCATCAACTTCCATGTCAAGGGATTTAAGCTTCCAGGCACGAGGCTTCCCACGCTTCTTCTGACGCTTCTCTTCATAGCTTTTCCTTATAAGAATCACTTCGGGGATGACCAGACCTTTGTGCTTCTCTATCTCAATATCATTACTGTTAGCCCCATATAAGTCATAACCAAGGGCATAATCTCCAGGGTTCAAAAGATGGCCTAGATGTGTTCTTATGTTGAAAATTGTATCATTTTTTCCAAAATCTGATACACGGGCCACTTGTGCATCAGCTAAAACATACTTGGAGCCACCAACATTAACTTCAGAAGAAATTATCTCCACATCCAACACAATATACTCCACCAGCTGCCTGCTCGTGAGTAGAGACTTAAATGGTAACCTCCAGTACTGATCAGCATCCAAGTAAGAAATCCTTAAGGTCAATGGGTCAAGCAAAGCAATGCTGTTGGTCACTTTGGTGCAAATCACCAATGGGCCAAGATTTCCCAAACTAGCAGCAACTTTGAGTGGCAAACAGATCAAATCCTCACGACATATTGGGCAGATTTCAACTGAGAAAGTATACTTGTAATTATAGTTATTACTCTTTATATCATGGGAAACAAGCTGCTTGTCATTGCGACTCTTCATTGGAGCAACCTTACCAATGAATTCCACAAATTTCACACCATGACTCCGGTTAGAGAAAAAGAAGTCGATACCTTGTTCCATCTGCTTAATCTTTATGGCAGAAGCAGCAGCACCATGCTTCAGAATTAGCTGCTCCAAATAAAAGAAAGTACGCCGGTGAGAAACATGCTGGCGCAGTTGCACTGCCGCAACCCACTGGTCAGGATTGGCCTGAACTCTTGAACAGGACTCACACATGTGCTCTTGCTGAACATATTCAACCACATACGACTGTTCAAGTATTGCTCCATTAAGAACCTCTTTCTGAACTTTCAATTTGACCTTGATCCTCTTTGAATGGGGTTCGGTCCAAATGAATTCCGCATGTACCAATCTTACCTTGTTCAAATTCTTCAGCCTCTTCACACAGAACGTCAACAGCTCTTTTGATTCCAATTGGGCTTTGATCCAAGTTCTTGGTGGCTGCAAGTAGCTGTTGCACTCAGGGCAATGCATTATGATCACATGCTTCTGTAGACCTTCTGTGATGTCAACTTCAGAGCGCAAACACTTTACGCACATATTGGCAGCATTCGGTGCCATTGGAATACCGCATTTGCAACATAAAACAGTGCCAACGGTTTGGTGAACCACAAACATACCTGCTTCCTCTGCCATGGCTGGTGATTGTAACAATAAAATTTTATAAAAAGTAAGTACTTTAAGGTTAAGAACAAGAAGGACAAAAAAAAATAAATAAATACACAAATAAATCTGTACAGATCAAGTATGGCTTCACAATTTAATGGCATATGCTTATAATAAGACAAAATTAAAATCACATGACAAAAATCAACTGTAAAAGAATCAATTGTATCTCCTGTACAGCTAATTTATACAGAAATATTTTATATCACAGATTACAATTTCTTTTAGTTCTTTATGCACAAAAAAATTATAAAAACACAAAAGAACTCCATTGACGATAGATAGAATATAATTCTGGACTTTGCAAGTGAAACTAACCCTTATAAATGGATTGGAATATTTGCTAGATCTTCATGGCCATAATGTAGCCAAATTCTAAGTTTGTTTTTCTAGTCTACATGCTTATTTTATTGGGAAAAAAAGGTCTAAAACTCAAAGGGATCCATGGAGGAGAACAATTGACAAATTATGGTAAATTTAAGAGTAAAAGAGCTGATATCAAGCTGAATCAAAATTCAGCAAAACAATAAATTAGACGCATTCAGAGAGACATTACTAAAACAAATTCATCAAATAGTCCCAAACGATTAGAAAACCATTATGCAAAAACGAAAGCATTCATACTAGTTATATAACAACAAGAAATATAGACCAAAACTATCGCCCTCATCATGCCACCACTAACATAGCTAGATATTACCAAATTAGATTGTAATGAGCTAATGCACCTATCAATTTGCTTTAGAAGATCACAACAATATTCAACAAATTTTCCTAAGAACTCAACTTTGTTAACAACCAACTCATATGTATTTGCATGAAGAATCAGAAATTGTTGCATCTATTAATGAAATCTAAAAGAACCCATTTCCAAAACAAAAAAAAAAAAAAATGGTCTTGCTATATCAGTAACATCATATAAACAAAACAAAACAAAACAAAATAAAATTCCTAAATTTATGCCTCTGTGAATTAATCTAGAAGAACCCATTTCAGAAAAAGCCATGTTCAAACAAATTACACCAAACCCATTTTTGTGAAAAGCTATATCATAAACAGCAAACCCAACTCTTCATAGCTCTCCTCTCTCTTATTTACAATCAAAACAGAGTAACAGGACCAAAAGGCGTAAGCACCCGTGGAATTAGAGAAGAAAGAGAGGCTTACCGGAGGTGCTACGGCGGACCGGCAGTCGGTGTAGCAGCAGCAGCTGAGGGGCGAGAAAGAGAGAGGGTTCTGAAATAGGCTACTAGTGATTCCAAGGTTTTCTTAATATTTTTTTTTTCCTCAATGACTAATTTTTGTGTAAACAAAGCTTTTATTTTGGAGTAAAGTTGTGAGGTGGGCCTTTTACTTTGATAGGGAGTGTTGTGGGCTTTAAGCCTAATTCGTGAGGTGAGGAATATATGGGCATTTCAAGCCCAACCTGTAAGCTAGTAGATATTTGTGCTGTGGAGAAATGATTGGGCTCCTAAGCCTATTTTGTGTATTATTAAGCTTAGGAAGGATATTATTTGTTATTAGGAATAAAATGTGTTGTAATGAAATAATATAAGTTTGGTTTGTGAGTTGTAACATGAGAAGAAATATTATTTTATTTAGGCAAGCTTGTCTGCTACAGCAACCAAATGCAGACTCCAAGGGTCTACCATGTCTAGGAAACATTAGCCCATGAATTTAGATCACTTTATTTCCCTAATTATGCAAAAAGCAAGTCAGCACTCTTACCCAATTAAAGCAAATCTGACTATAACCTCTTTGATTGAGACCTTGGGGTTCAAAGTCTCTTTTATTGATCAAAAACCAATCATTTAGAACACCCTCAATTTAATACAAAAGGTCCCAATTAGATTCAAAAGAGACCAACCACGTTTTACTCTTAGAGTTGAAACTTTAGAGCAAAAACTCATTCAACCAGCTAACATTCTCATATTTTTGAAGTTAGGGGGTAGAAAAATGGACACAGGGAAACCCTCCCTCTTGTTCTCGCTGATTGTGAGTCGAAGTTTCGGACTTATGTACTTTTTATGCATTTTCTTATATTTCAATTATGGCATTTTGATTTCTCTCTTGTTAAAGTACCATTAGCTTTTGTTCATCATACATTTGGAATTTTGGACTTAATTCTCCATAAATAATCACTTTTAAAGAACCCAAGGGGAGATTTAAGTCATTCTTGCATTTTTTGCCCTTGTCACAAAAATGTCTTTGACACTATTCATGAGGAATGATTATTACTTGTAATAAAAACATAATCAAAATACTAAATAGCTAAACTATAAGAATAACTATTAAATTACAGTGTCTATTACAATCGACTAAATACGTCTTAAGTAATAAAGAACGATTGACTTTTATTTTTTTCAAAAATGTAAAAGTCCCTAAGGCTAGGACTTTTTTGGGACTTAAACTAGTTTGGCCCATGGTCCAATAAATTTGTTTTCTTAAAATTTTTAGTTTTATTTTTGCTGATGTAATGTGGGGTGCCTAATAAATTCATTAAATTGAGCTACATGTCCTAAAAATCAAAACGAGCCCTTAACACAGTTCAATGTTGGCTAGCTTATTGGACGGATACTAGTTAGTGGCTAGCTCATGGTTTGACAAGAAAAGCGGTTAGAGCACAAATTAAGCCCTCGAAGAATTTTACAATAGTATAATTATTGTTGCACACAACTCATTACACATTTCAATATACATAGCCTATAAAATCATGTTTTGAAAAAACAATTTTATCTTAATAGAGTTTTTAGAAAACATGATTTTAGCTCTGTGTCCAGTACATACATGGTGTAACTATCACCATTATTTACGAAATTATTTTAGTATCTACCCTTTTTTTAGAGAGTTTCAGCTTATAGCATCCGCTCTTGATAATGCTCTTTAAAGAGTTTCTTCTCATTTGATGTTGAATTAAAGGTCCATAAATAAAATTTAACATACCTAATTATAGGTCTAAACTTTGGATTGAGAGATATAATATGGTGTCTATGATTAATTAAATTTAGGAGTGCAATTTAAAGCAATTCTCCCGAGAGTTTTTATATATCCAATCTTAATTTTCCAATATAAGTTACACCTATCACGATTTGAAAATGCATCCCATTTGACTTGTAACATGCTCAATTACGATGAATAAAATATATCGTAGGTTTATTTAATAATCTTATTCTTATTATTTACTAAAGGATAAATATTATATAAGAAATTTTGGAGTTATTGGTATTAATATATATATATATATATATATATAATTTTTTAGGTTAGTGGCCCACAAAGTTATCGTTTTAAATTTTAAGTATAATTCTTGTGCCATAATTTTATAAAATTTCAATACTTACTTTTATTTTTTATTTTTAAAACTCATATTTTCACAAAGAATTTGAAATTGTTGCATCTATGAATGAAATCTAAAAGAACCCATTTCCAAAAAAGCATGGTCTTGCTTTACCAATAACATATTCATAAACAATTGGACATGAATTTGCATTAAAAAAAAATCCTAAATTTTTGCATTTATTAATTACTCTGGAAGAACCCATTTTAGAAAAAGTCATGTTCAAAAAAATTACGCCAAACCCATTTTGTGAAAAGCTCTAACACAAACATATTCATATATAACAAACCCAACTCTTTAATAACTCTCACTCTTTTATTTACAATCAAAACAGACTAACAAAACCAAACAAACCACAAAATTTGACATATATCAATACATAGCCACAAAATCTTGAGAAACTAAATCAAATAAAAAAAAATTAAAAGAGAAAATAATCAAACCTAATATGCTTTTGGGGCTTCTGAGTTACTAGGGCAATAATAATGTTGAAAGAAAATGTTATGTTTTTTGGGGTTTCATTTAATGGGTTTGGGTCTTTGGCCTGACTTAGTAAAATAAAGACATTAAACATTAACATTTTAAGCTCAAAATTAAGGCCTAATAACAAAATAAAAGAAATAGTTAGAAATCCTATAAATCCAAATTGTTTAGAATTGATGTGGGATAACAATCTTGTCATGCAATCCCACGATTTGACTAACGATTCCATACATATGAAAAAAAAAAAAAAAAAAAATCCATATTTTGAGTCCCAAAATGAAAAAGTAAAAGGATTTTAAAATACATAAAATTAAAGAATTGAAATTTTATATAATTAAGGCATGGGAATTATACTTAAAAAATTATATATATCTGTTTAATTTTTTTAAAAAGGACCTAAGCTCCAAATGTCACACTTATGTTATTAATTAATACAAGTAATTCCAAAATTTCTGATATAATATTTATCCATTAGTAAATAGTAAGAATAAGATTATTAAATAAACCTATGATTTTATTAATCATAATTGAGCTTCTTACAAGTCTTTTTTTTTTTTTTTTTTGAGGGTCCATGGTACAAGTCAAATGGGATTTCAAATCATCACCAGGTGCAACCTATTTTATAAGATCAAGATTGGATATATAAAATTCCTCCGAGAGAATTGCTTTTTTTTTTTTGGAAGGAGAGAATTGCTTTTAATTGCACTCATAAATTTAATTAATCATAAACACTATATTAAATCTCCCAATTCAAAGTGCAAACCAATAATTAGGTATGTTAAATTTTATATATAGACCTCTAATTCAACATTAAAATGGGTAGATAATGGATTGGTACTAAAATAATCTTGTAAATGGTGGTGATAGTTACACCATGAGTGTACAAGACATACAACTGAAATTGTGTTTTCAAAACATGACACTTTATAGACCGTGTGTATTGAAGTGTATAACGAGCCATGTGCAATAATAATTTGCTTACTATGAAAGTATCTGAAGGCTTAATTTGTGCTCTCTAACCACTCTTTTGGTCAAACCACGAGCTAGCCACCGTCTAGTATCCATTGAGTAAGCTATCAAACATTGAAATGTGCTTCTTTGGTTTTTCATTAAGTGCTTAAAGTATCCATTAAGTGCTTCTTTGGTTTTTCAGGCCTAGCGACTCAATTTAATGAATTTCTTAGGCACCCCACACTACGTCAGCAACAAATGCAACCAAAAAAAAAAATCGATTGGACCGTGGGCCGAACTAGTTTAAGTCACAAAGAAAGCCCAAAAAAGTCCTAAGGCCAGGGATTTTTACATTTTTGAAAAAATAAAATTCAATTGTTCAGGATGAGAATAAAATCCTGAAGCATACTACACAAAATAGGCTTAGAAGCCCAATCATTCTCCACAAAAAGAAGGCCCAAATATCTGCTGGCTTATTGGTTGGGCTTGAAATGCCCAGTTATTCTTTCACCTCACGAATTAGGCTTAAACCCCACAACACTCCTCATCAAAAGTTAAAGGTCCACCTCACAACTTTACTTCAAAATAAAAGCTTTATTTACACAAAAATTAGTCATTGAGGGAAAAAATTAAGAAAACCTTGAGTCACTAGTAATCTAGTGACTTACATAGAGTCACTAGTAAATTAGTGTACAATATAAAATTAAGAAAACCTCAAGAAATACGTTTTATTTGATGAATAGTTTGAAAATTATCATATGTTGAAAGAAACGTAAGAACATTGCTCTTTTTTTGTGATTATTTGTCACTTTTTTTTTAATTACGTATCATTTTTCAACAAGGGTATATGAGTAAATTTATGCAAACTTATTTTTTTCATTCTTCCACTTTTCCACTTTCAACCAAACAAAATGGAGAAAAAATAAAATATTTTCTATCTTCCTACTTTTCTATCCTCTCACTTTTCCACTCCTCTAACCAAACAGACCCTCCAGTTAGAAGGCTTATAGATATGAAAACTTTTCATTGCTCAATCATTCTCAAATATACATCATACATTTATAAACATTGTATTATTATTGTATATGTTGTTATACATATATGTGTAGAGGAATGATGTGAATAGTCCTATTTATTTATAGCTTAGCCGATTTGATTGCTGAGTAATTTTGGATTAAAAAAAATAGTATTTTGTGGTAACATTAAATATTGGAAGAAGTTTGGTTACAAACTTAGTGGTAACCTAAAATTGCAACTTCATTTAAAAGAATTAATATTGCTACATATTTCGAAAATCTAACAGTTAGATTGCATGTTCTTAACGTTCTTAACACACATATCAAATTTTGTGCCAATTGAATACTATTTACTATATGATCCAAAACTCATTTTTTATACAAAATTTTATACCATAAAAATTTGCAATTTAAACAATTGATTGATGACATAAATACTGATATTTGATTTTATAAAAATTTTGCAAATATGAAGGACATAAATAGAAAATATAGTCTAATGGTAGATTTGTCAAAATTCATTTCAATTATCTTTAACCTTACCCTGATGAAGTGAAACATACCCACAATATGAAGGGCGCCAAAGTAGACATGAAGGTAGGTCGAACCAACCAATGGCTTTGCATAGTGTAAGAAAGCACAAAATAGAGAGTGAGAAATCCAAAAGCAGAGTCCCATAGTCTCTAAAGCACCTTAAATGCCTCCATTGTAGACTTTGTAGTTGTAGACAATAATTCAATTTCACCATTTATAAAACTGCTCTATATATAAAAGTATAAAACCACCGATCGAAGAGAGTAACGTAAATACTAGCAAACCAAAAGAGAGTAACGTAATATTAGCAAAACCAAAAGACTGAGAGAAGATTGAGTTGTTTCTCAAAAAAAAAAAAAAAAAAAAAGAGAGAAAATCGAGTTTACTACTAATGTTGTTCTTTCCATAAACTTTTAATCTACTTCCAATGAAGAAGGAGAGTTTAAAGGAGTTTCACTGTAAAAATATTTCAGATTATAACTAGGATTGTTAGCAGCATTAGTGCAATACTGGGTAGCAGCCGAACATGTGCTGAGCATAATGAGTACAATGAATAAGCATTTCGCGTGCTAGAATGAATTCAGTCATGCCTGCCAACTTTACAGAGTTCTGGAATGGAACTAAAGTGTAAATTTTCAGTAGGACTTTAGTAGTATGGTTATCCATGGACTGTGGCCGAAAGCATAAAAACTTTTATGAACAAGTGGAAGCTGCTATTATCATCTCAATTCTCAATGACATAGCGAAAGAAATTGCATATGATGCTCTGCCAACCCTACT